>CM076576.1:762777410-762994819 GCA_034641835.2 Pinus albicaulis
AATTAATTAATTTGGCCTTCACACTAATATATCACTAGGACCTATTGGTCCCACACTAGCATGTGTGCTTCAATTTCTTGTTGGACTTCAACACTCCCTCTCAACAAGAAAGGGATTATTTTCCACCCCAATCCTGCCTCTGTGGTATTCAAATTTTCTCCTGGTGAGCGCCTTCGTTAGAATATCTGCATCCTGATCCTTGTGGGAATGTACCGAAGTGACATAATGAACCTCTAAACACAATCTCTGAGATGGTGGTACCGAATGTATATGTGCTTGGACCTATCATGGAATAAAGGATTAACTGAGAGTTTAATGCAACTTTGGTTATCACAATGTATCACCGTCGTATCCATCTCAGAACCAAACTAACCAACCCGGATCTTTCTCATCTAGATGGACTCACATGCAGCTTGACTTTCTTCCATCTACTTTGCCTCCGCTGAACTGAGTGCCATAGATCACTGCTTCCTGCCGTACCAAGAAACTGATGTCGATCCTATGTTGAAGATCCCTCCTGATGTGCTCTTTCTGTCTGATTGACTGCCTGCCCAATCTGCATCCGTGAAGCCTTGAAGCTTCACTCCCTTTGTCCGTATGTACCATAATCCATACTCTATAGTGCCCCTGAGATATCTTAAGACATGCTTCCCCGCCTTCTAAAATATATTGGTTAGCTTAACCATAACTTGACTCAGCTGGTTAACTGCGTAGCAAATGTCTGGTCTAGTGTTCACTAAGTACATTTGTGAACCCACTACCTGCCTATAGATAGTGGTATCCACTAATTCTCCTGAAGTAGCATCCTCTTTCCTCCAATTTTCTGGAAGAGGAGTCTCCATGGGTTTACAACTCTGCATGTGAAACTTACCCAGTATCTCTTTGGCATTCTTGCCTTGAAAAACAAAAATTTCACCATCCCATTTCCATATTTCCAAACCAAGGAAATAGTGAAGGAGTCCCAGGTCCTTCATTTTGAACTCTCTTGCAAGATCCTCCTTGTAAGAATGTATCGGCTGCTCATCACCTATCAAAATTAGATCACCAACATAAATTATTATAATTAAGAGCTTACCATCAACCACAGCCTGGTACAGGTTCACATCCACTTCAATTTTGGTGAATCCCAACCCGGTGAATTAGTTGTCAATCCGAGTGTACCAAGCACGAGGTGCTTGCTTCAACCCATATAGTGCTCTCTTGAGTCGGCACACATGCGACTCACTTTCAAAAATCTTGAAACCTTCTGGCTTCTCTATGCACACTTCTTGCTCAATAACTCCATTGAGAAACATATTTTTCACATCCATCTAATGAATGTGCCACCCCATCTACCCTGAGAGTTCAAGGATAGATCTAATGGAAGAGTACCTTGCGACTGGTGCAAAAATATCCTCATAGTCGATCCCCTCAACTAGTGAGAATCCCCGGGCCACAAATCTGGCCTTGCACTTCTCCACACTCCCATTCGCTGCTTGCTTCACCTTATAGATCCATCTAGATCCAACTACTGATTTTCTGACTGGTCTTGGGACAACTTCCCATGCATTGTTCTTGATAATGGAGTCATACTCCTCTACCACAACGTCAACTGAAATTGGTTGTTTCACTTCTTCCTCAAAGGAAGATGGTTCTGTCATGATACACTTGCTCATAAGAGCCATGTATCCAATAAACTTGTCTATAGACTTGTCTCTGTCTATGCAGTGAAGTAGGTGCTCCTACATTCTCTGCCGCATCAAGTCTCAATCTATCATCTTCCATGGTGTGCCTTATACCATTTCTGGTGGATGGCTCTACATGAGTGTTTTCTACCACTCCATGATCCTCCACATGTGGCTGCTCCATATCTTGAGGCTCATCCTTTGGAACCAAGAATTCCTTTGCATGCAAATCTAGCTCCCTCTCAAGGGACAATCACATGGATTTCTCCTCATCAAATCTTATATCCTATCCCACAACATTCATTCTGCTATTTGGGAAATACACTCGATAGTTGTGGGGAGTATCAATATACCCCACAAATATCCTAATCTCAGCTGTTGGTTCGAGCTTATTCCTAGTATCTTTGCTCACATGCACTTAAACAGATAAGACAAAAATCTTAAAATATGAAACATCAGGTTTCTTACCAGTAAAAGCCTCCTCTAGTCTACTCATGCCAAGTATCCGATAAGGACAATGATTGTGCACAAATACCATTGTGTTGCATGCCTTTGCCCACAGATGCATTTGTAGGCCCTGATCATGCAACATCGCTCATGTTGCACCCACAATTGTTCTATTCTTTATTTCTGCGATCCCATTCTGCCATGGGTTATGAGGCACAATTACTTCTCTCCAGATTCATTCTTTGCTGCAGAACTTCTTGAATTCATTGGAGATGTACTCACCACCATTTTCGCTCCTAAGATCCTTCACATGCTTCCCCGTGTCTTTCTCCACTAGTGATTTGAACTCAATAAATTTTGAGAACATATGATTTATCTTCTACATGAAGTAGATCCAACACTTTCTAGAAAAGTAATCAAAAAATATCACATAGTACTTATGATTTGCTGTCGAATTAGTAGAGAATGGTCCACACACGTCTGAGTGAACTCTCTCAAGGATCTCCGAAGCTCAGTTCTCCTTCTTGTGAAAAGTGGCCTTTGCATACTTCCCTATAGTACATCCATTGCATGTTTCTGACTGCACAAGTGTACCCTTGGGAAGACACATAGAAATATGTTGCATGAACTTCAAGTATTCTTGGTGTAGGTGGCCCAATCTCCTGTGCCATAACTCACCCTCATCCCAGCTCACCACTTTGTCTGCTTTAACCATCAATGTTGTGCAACCATCTACATCAAGTTTACATATATTATTCACACAAATGCAAATCTTCTTGGGTTGTCCTATTAATTTGAGTCGAAGAAAAAAATTTCCCTCACTAAAAACAACATCATAGCCTCTATCCTCCAACATTGCGATTGAGACCAAATTTTTCTTCAAGCCTGGTACATGAATTACATATTTTAATAGAAAGGGTTTACCTGACTGTCTCTGGAAGGTAACTGTACCAATCTCGGTAGCACTGTAATGCCCGTCATCACCCATTTCGATATGCATCTAAAGGTCCTTCTCCTCACTACAAGGAAAAGACCTTCTAGTGGATGTTTTTGAGGAACCCCTTATAAAAATAACCTAGACATCTATTTGTAGCGGAGGTTACTAGAAGAGGTTGGCAGGTGGAGGTTTTTGTGGATGTTTTTTGTCTGGTGCGTTTATCATCCTAACCCGCATTGGTGCGTTCAACTAGAAAAAGCACCGATGCGCAAAAACCATTGGCACACCGAACACCATGTGCTCTGTACAAAACCACTCGGTGTGTCTTATTACTGTAGTGCACCAGTGCTTTACAAATATTCTGCATCAGTGCGTCCTAAAAACCCACACCAAAACTTAAACCACCCAGTGCGGTCTTAAGAAACCACACTGGTGCACCTATAAATCCCTGCGCACCAGAATAGTGTAAATAAAAAAAAAAAATCACTGCCAAAAAAATGCATTTCTCACTTTTTAGTGCTTGTGAGCTCTGAAGCACTGGTGCAAGTTATCCTTGTCTGAGCCGCCCTGACATCGGTGCTCCCATTGCACCCATTTCACGCACTGCGGCTCTGCATTGTCCACCAATCTGCATTTTGAATTTTGCAAAAAGGTGGGAAAATTTACTTTTGCAAATTCTACAACCAATATGCCTCCTCAACGGCCAAATGTACAGGTATTTTTCTTGTTTTTCCATAATTAAGCCTTTTAGAAGATTATAATTGTAAATTAACTTAAAATTAACAGTTTAAAAAAAATTTAAAAAATTCTTGCGCGGTGCGCTCGAGCTGTTCAACTAGCACTGGTTCGTGGTGCTTCCTGTAAATTTGCAAGCCGCACTGCAACCGATCCTTACAGTATCTGCACCGGGGCGGTACCAAAAGGCACATCGTGATATTTTAAAATTTAAAAAAGGTGTGGTGTGGTCGGTTACACAGCCGCATCGTTAACCCTATGGAATAACGACAATGCAGTGCGTTGACTTAAATATCTGCCTCGGGGCGAGTATTTTTTTCAGCGCATTGCATTCTGGCATTTCAACACGGTCAATAGTGTAGCCTCGTAAAATACCACATCGTTCACTAAGTAATGATGTCAGGAGGGTGGTGCGTTGACCAAACCATATGCCCCGGGGTGTATAGTTTGGTCAACGCATCGCCCTCCGACACCGGTGCATAGTCAACGGTGCGGTCTGTTATACCATTGCACTGTTGACTTATGAACAATGCCAAGAAGGCACTGCACTAAAAATTTTCATGTGCACCACTTCTGATGCGCTGAAAATTTGCTGGTGCACCACCTCCGGTGCGTGACAAAAAAAGACGCATTGTTACCGGTGCATGCCTGTTTTTTGTGGTGCACCGACTGTTTTTTTTTTTTTAAATATATATTTATATTCCTAAATACATGTATCATTTAATAAAAAAATTGTATTTAATATATCAATCATTCATAGACGTGAAAGTAGAGAACATAGGGAACAACAACAGGCGGACTAGTATAACATGGTTCACGAGTGGGAGGCACGAGAGAGGGAGAGAGATGCGTTCCTTCACCTTATTACAACAGCTATCTAGGGGATCCTAAGGCAGGTATGCCTCCTCAAGTTCTATGAGGAGGATACTTCCCTAAAGGGCCATGGTGTATGATTAGATATGAATCAAGGACCTAAGTGATAGCTCAAAATTCAAAGTGCTCGGAAGTGTGCCGAACCTGAGCGACCAGATAGATCTTGTCTTCCTGATTCCGGTGCTGTGAAAAGTTAGAAAAACTGACACTGTATGAATAAGTTATCACAGTTTGCAAAGTCCAGTAAAGTACAATTTTTGGACTTTGACCAAGTTTGACTGGAATTTGGGAAAATTTAAAAAGAGAATATTCAAGGGAATATTCTTGGAATATTCCTCATAATATTCCCCAAAATATTCCATTTGGACCAGTTAGGTCATGCAAAGTGGTGGATCGTCATTCGACAAGGGGTTGTACTTTGTGATTTTGGGCCAATCATGGTCTGCCATGCGGCAGACCCGGAGGCTGCCATGTGACCCAGGAGTCGTGGTCCAAAATTTTGTTGGAGTTCTAGGGGTTCGACCTCGAGACCTACTTCCGCACACCCACCCACCTTAACAACTCTTCTAACCGTGGTTCTTAACACCATCAGTTATCACATTTTATATATGTTTTAAATGCATTGTATTTGGGGGTTGGAGGGGTCAGCCTCGAAGGCCAGCCCCTCCCCATGCGATCAAGCGTCGTGACCCAGGGCTAAAGGTTTAGGCCCTAACTGCCATTAACACTCCACCTACATTTTATTGAAATGGTCACATGTCATACATTTAAACCGCGACATTTGCTATTTGTTAAGGCTTTTAAGCCAAGCGTTAGCACATGCGCAACCACCTTTTATTATGCCGTCAGTTCTGCAGTGTGGTTAGCATAATCGCGAGGATTGCGGGGGTTTGCATGTGGCCACCCCCTCCCCTTAACCAAAAAATTAATGTTACAATTAGTTTGGTTGGTGGGAGATTAGCGCTCCACTAAATTTTAGAGAATTGATATTTTATCTACAATTTAAGTCCAGTTCCACCACTTTTACTGGAGCTTTTTAGGGGTCACTGGACAAATTGATTTTAGGCTCTATCTTGAGCTAGATTCGACCAATTTTTGAGTGCCAATAGTCAATTTCGACTATATCAGACATTACATAATCATTGGTGAGGGTTACAGAGCCATTAGAGGAATTTTGAGTAGGTTTTTGCTTCAGATAATTTCTAGGGGCCACAAGGGCCACCATGGGCCAACAACAGTTTTAGGCCTAGCTAGTGCAGCTAGAGGCCTTATTTAGAAATCTAATAGTCAATTTTGGATGTAGAATATGTTCTGGAACTAATGGTGTGGTTTTTAGAGCATGTAGAGGGCTTTTGAAAGCTGATATGCTTCAGTGAAGTTCTAGGGGCCACCAGGGCCAAAAAGTGCCACCAGCAGTTCGGGGCCTAACCAGGGCAGCTAAAGGCCTTATTCAGCAAACCAATAGTAATTTATGAATGTTTTGATACTTATGAATCCAATGGAGGAGTTTGAAGAAGCTTTTTTGGAATTCTATAGCTTGAGAAGCCACATATAAATTTTTTTTGACCCTAGTGCCAAGCGGTGCCACCAGGTGTTGGAGGCGAAACTGGAGCAGTCGGAGGCCAATTTTAGCGAACCAACAGTATATTCTAACTATTTTTGACATTATGAATCCTTTGAAGTGATTTTAAGAGTCATATGTAGACTTCTGAAGGTCAAGAACCTATAGGGGAGTTTTGGGCAGCCCAGGGCCAACTATGGAAGGAGGCCTAAATTAGGGAGCTAGTGCTCATTTTGAGAAAATGATCAGTCCATTTTGGAGGTATAATATGTGATGGAGACATTAGGTGAGTTTTTAGGGACAGAAAATAATTCTGAGGGATTTTGTGCCTTAGAGAAGCTCAGTGTAGCTCAAGAGCACTGACAGAAGGAATCAAGTCTAAGGAAGCCTAGATTTGTTTTCAGAGTGATGACAACCATGACAGGGATATAATGGTATTCTAAACCCATTGGTTCAGTTCAGTTAAATATTGGAGTTGAGTTTGTAACTTGTAAAAGAAAATTTTCCATAATCCCAAAGAGCCAAGTCAAGATGACAAGAGCTCAAGGAGACGTAGCCCATGATATTCAGGTGAACTCCTAGATTAAATTTTTTGTTATGTGTTGATGTTTATTTGCTGCATTATATGGCTATTTCACATGTTTAATTTCAGCAAAAACAAATGGACTTAAGGCACTTAAATAGTTTAAAAACATACACCTATTTCAAGTATAAAATTTCGCAAAAATTAAAGTATAAGCTAGATATTTTATTTGTTTAACTGAGTGGGAGGTTGTTGAAAAGAATAACAAGTTATCCAACCCATTTTCAGATCAGGTTTGTATTAGAGCACTTGGTTGCTTGATTGACAGAGAAATAGCTTGCTTGTTTGACTTGAAAGGTGTTTTAACAGTTAAAGGGTTTGACTGTTTGCAAACTGACTGTTGCTTAAGTTTGCTAGAGGTGAAGGGAGAGCTAATGATAGCTAAGTCCAGAAGAGGACAAGAAGGAAGAAGGGCTGAAGGAATATTCCTTACCCAAAGGACCTCAAGGCCACCCTTGAAGCACAAACCCTCTTGACGATTGTTTGTTTGCAAAAGGCTTCTTGAAGAAGAGCTTGACTCTACAACCATTTTGTTTGGAAGCTTTGTCAATTGTTTTTGAAAGCTTTGTGTATTTTGTTGAAGTTATATTGTTCATTTTCATAATGACACCTTCATCAATTGAGGTTTCAAAATCCTCCTCCTTCACAAGATTCTTCGATGAAGACATGAAGTGAGACTTCTTCAGGATGAAGGACATGGTTCAAATTCTGTTTGATGATAGAAGAGAAAGCACTAGAATTCATGAGAAATTGTTTGCTACGAAGCAAGAGAAGGAATAAATTATCCAAAGAATGTATGATATGGAGATGTAGATCCATCAAGCCCAAGAGGCTTTCACTAAGAACATGTTTGAAGCATAGGTAATTCACTCTAATTTGTCTTCTGTTTCCTCTTCAGATAGATGTGTTGGTTCATTTGAAAATAACACTAGAGGTATAGGGTCCAAGTTAATCTTTAAAATGGTCTATGAAGGCAAGGGTTTAGGAAAACATGCACAAGGCATGATTGATCCTATTTTGGTTGAGGAACGACCTAAGAAATTTGGTCTTGGTTATGTCCAATCTAATGGCGAAGACTCCAAAGCCATGAAGGCATGTGAGACAACTTCAAAAAGAAATTTTGTCGCAAGTTCTAAATCACAAAAATGTCAAGTTTTTTTTCAAGTTGATTTACATTGTTTGAAGCCTATGTTGCAACAAGAAGATTATAGACATGTAGCTTATGTTGAGCATGAGAGTTTGGACAGGTTTCAAGACATGAACACTGATGTTAGTCTTCAAGAGAAAGCTGGAGCCTCTACAAGTTCATCTCCTCATGAAGGTAAAAAATATGGACATGCAAAGCAAAATGCGAGGTATAATTCTTCCCGTAGTCAAGTTGATTATGTTTCTACAAGGCATGACAATTCTGCATGCTTGAATGGAAGAAAGAGTTGTTGTTCATATTGTGGTATGTTTAACCATGATGTTTTGAGATACTGGAAGAGGATGAAGGCATATAGGAAGAAGTTGAGGCAAAGGCAACTTGCAAGAAGGTGCATAAGACTTGCACACATTGCCAAAAGAGGGGACATGTTGTTTCCCAATGTTTGACATTGCATCCAACTAATCATCCCAAGCACACGAGGAAAGAAGATAGAAAGACTAGCGAAAGTGGAACCAAGGATTCCATCATTGATGTGAGAACATATGTCTCACATGAAGAATATTTGCAGCAACAAAAGTCGTCGTGGAAGTGGCCTTGTAAGAAGTGGTTTGACTTCTTGACACAGTAAGACATACACTCATTTGTACATATGCAAATTTCAATTATGTATGCATGTTTTATGTTGTAATCTCACGTTTGTTTGAGCCACCTTGGATCGATGATCAAGGACATGATGTTCAACTACCTTCTATCAATTTCTCACCAGAAATTTCTAGGCAATTTCAAGGAAGACAATTCTTGACATGAGGACAAGAGAATTCAGGAAGGGAAGTGTTGAATACCTTCGAGTTGTGGTTCAAAGGCACTAAGCCATGCAAGGAAAGTGTATGGAGGCTGAAAAGAAGAGGATTTTGTACTCTCATCTATTGTATAGATCAATATATCAGTCTTTTGGGGTTCAAAAGATTCCCAATGGGGAGGTGTGATTAGATATGAATCAAGGACCTAAGTGATAGCTCAAAATTCAAAGTGTTTGGAAGTGTGCCAAACCTGAGCGACCAGATAGACTCGTCTTTTTTATTCTGGCGCCATGAACGGTTCAAAAATCCAACACCATATGAAGAAGTTATCGCAGTTTGAAAAGTCCAGTAAACTGCAATTTTTGGACTTTGACCAAGTTTGACTAGAATTTGGGAAAATTTGAAAAGAGAATATTCCAAGAAATATTCCTCGAAATATTCCATTCGAACCAGTTAGGTCATGCCAAGTGGCAGATCGTCATTCGACAAGGGGTTGTAGGTTGTGATTTGGGCCAGGAGTCGTTCTGCAAAATTTTGCTGGAGTTCCATGGGTTTTACCCCGAGACCTACTGCCGCACACGCACCCGCCTTACCAACTCTTGTAACCGTGGTTCTTAACACCATATTTTAGCGCGTTTTATTTATGTTTTAAACACATTGTATTTGGGGGTTGGAGGGGCCAACCCCTCCCCATGCGCTCAAGCCTTTTGACCCCAAGCCAAAGGTTTAGGCCCTAACCGCCATTATCACTCCACCTGCAGTTTGTTGAATTGGTCACATGTCACACATGTAAACCACAATATTTTTTGTTTTTTAACCGATGGTTATTAAACTGTAACATCCGATGGCTTTTAACCCAAGCCTTATCACATGCGCAGTCACCTTTTATTACACTGACAATTCTGTAGTGCAGTTAGCATAACCGTGGGGATTGTGGGGGTTGGCATGTGGCCACCCCCTCCCCTTAACCACAAACTTAATGTTACGGTTAGTTCGACTGTTGGGATTTTAGTGCTCCACTAAATTTTAGAGAATTTCTATTTTATCTGCAGTTTAAGTCCAGTTCCTGCACTTTTAGTGAAGCTTTTTAGGGGTCACTGGACAAATTGAGTTTAGGCTCTATCTTGAGCTAGATTCAACCAATTTTGGAGTGAAAATAGTCAATTTCGGCTATCTCAGACATTCCAGACTCATTGGTGAGGGTTTTAGAGCCATCATAGGACTTTTGAGTAGCTTCTTTTCTTCAGAGAAGTTCTAGGGGCCACTAGGGCCACTATGGGCCAACAACAGTTAGAGGCTTAGCCAGTGTAGCTAGAGGCCTTATTTAGAAATAAAATAGTCAATTTTGGAAGTTTCAGATGTTATGCAATTAATGGTGTGGTTTTAAGTGCTTGTAGAGGACTTTTTAAATCTTAGATACTTCAATGAAGTTCCAAGGGCCACTAGCGCCAACAAGTGCCAACAGTAGTTCGGGGCTTAGCCAGGGCAGCTAGAGGCTTTATTCAACGAACCAATAGTCATTTTTTACTATTTTGATACTTATGAATCCAATGGAGGAGTTTTTAGAAGCTTTTTAGGACTTATAGAGCTCGAGAAGCCAAAAATAAATTTTCTTTAACCCTAGTGCCAGGGGGTGCCACCAGATGTTGGAGGCGAAACCGGAGTAGCTGGATGCCAATTTCAGCGAACCAATAATCTATTCTAACTATTTTTTACATTATGAATCCATTGAAGTGATTTGAAGAGTCATTTGAAGACTTCTGAAGGTTGAGAACCTACAGGGAATTTTTTGGTAGCCCAGGGCCAACTATGGAAGGAGGCCTAGATTGGGGAGTCAGTGCTCATTTTGAGGAAATGATCAGTCCATTTTGGAGGTCTGATATGTGATGGAGATAGTAGGTGAGGTTTATTTGACAAAAAAATAATTTTGAGGGAGTTTGTGCCATAGAGAAGCTCAGTGTAGCTCAAGAGCACCGACAGAAGGAATCAAGTCTAAGGAAGCCTAGATCTGTTTTCAGAGTGATGACAACCATGACAGAGATATAATGGTATTATAAACCCATTGGTTTAGTTCATTTAACCATTGGATTTGAGTTTGTAACTTGTAAAAGAAAATTTTCCATAATCTCAAAGAGCCAAGTCAAGATGACAAGAGCTTAAGGAGACAGCCCACAATATTCAGGTGAACTCCTAGATTAAATTTGCTGTTATGTGTTGATGTTTATTTGCTGCATTATATGGTTGTTGCACATGTTTAATTTCAGCAAAAACAAATGCACTTAAGGCACTTAAACAATTAAAAAACATACACCTGCTTTAAGTATAAAATTCCACAAAAAGTTAGGTATAAGATAGATATTTTATTTGTTTAACTGAGTGGGAGGTTTTTGAAAAGCATAACAAGTTATCTAACCCATTTTCAGGTCAGTGTGTTTTTGTAACATCTTATCCGCAAGTGGAATGCCCAACTACAGGATTTCCGGTTTGGTCCTAACTAGTGGTATGCGCCCACTAAGGAGGACATCTATTTCATTACTAGGCTATCAAGGAGAGGGGTGGATTTTCCCTCGTTCCCAAATGTTCTAGTTGGCTACACAATAGGGAGTCAGTTGGCATACTCCTAGAGATACATTAGTGTGGACATATTGTCTCCTTCATATTTTCACGTCTTCGGAGGGCAGTTACATATTGTTGCATTTGGTAGTGAGGCGGCGAGGTTCCTCTCACTTCTGATTTCTACCATTTCACACAACATCAACAACGACCAACACATTAGTTGCTTGCTTCTATATTATGTTTATTCTTTAGTACAGGAGCCATGACTTGTCAGGTGGTCTACCATTTTTTTGCAGCAATTCTGTACAACCTTAGATAGATGTCATGCTCAGGCACAAGGGAGGGTCAACTTCCCTTTTGCTTCAGAGATATTTTGTATATTTTTGAGAGGTTTCCAGAGACAAGGCCTACTTTTGTTTGACAACCTCGTAGGCTGATGTTGCATGCACAAATGCACATGTGGAGACACATGATGCCGAAGAGGGGCGAGACTAAGTTTTCCATGAGGATATTGCATGATGCACTAGAGTTGCTAGCCAGTGTTGACGATCATCCCTTCGTTATGGTCCCCTGTCCTTATGCTGCTTTGGATTGACGAGGGTGTGCCAACATCCTTTTCATAGATGATGAGCTGCCAGATGATAGAGGTAACATTATTGTTTTATTTAAATTTATTCCAACATGTTCTTTAACTTGTTTTTATTAAATTGTGTAATGAAATTGTCTAATTATTGTTGTTTACTTGTATATATTTTGCAGACATTGGGTCTTTTGATGGCGAGGACATGCCAACGCCACCAAATGATCTAGGTGTGGATCTTGATGACGATTAGGATATGCTAGATGTCGATGATCATGAGGTCGGTGCAGAGAGACCTGCTCCTGCTGGTGCGCCATTACCGCCTTTTGCTAGGCGCGGTAGGCTTGATAGCAGATTTAGGTTGGAGTTGGGCGACCAACTCTGTGCATTGATTGTTGAGGCGGGAGTCAGGCCCCCTATTATGAGAGACATACATGCCGATGGTAGGTTGTTACATATGTGGAGAGGCATGTCGTGTGACATGTACAACCTAATGCAACATGTCATAGGAGCTACTAACTTAGTTACACGACTGAGGAGGACCGTTGCACATTATAGGCGTGGTCAAGACGCAGCACGTGATCCAAAGTCTGCGGGAAGAAACACATCATCTGCTAATCATTTAGCTCTCGTTGCACCAGATGAGCAACCTCCTCTAGCATCGAGCAACAGTCATCATGGAGAGCAGGTTGGACCATCGACCATGTCTAGTCACCACGATGATCATGAGCAGGCTGGACCATCGACCATGTCCAGTAATCACGATGAGAAGCTGACAGTTGATCTTGATCAGCATGAGGCACCAGTACCAGATCAGAAGGCATGTGATGATCAACATGTGTCGACTAAGCTTGTCAAGGCGGCACTATTGACTGAGCAGGCCTCGACTATTAATGCAGATATTGATGATGTACCACCAATTGATATTTGATGTTTGTGTGGTGATGATGTTATATAATGCTAATTGTGTTTTGTTAGATGATAATGATCACGATGATGTTAGTGAATTTGAATGTGTTTTTTAGTCAAATATGATGTTTGTACGATGGTTATCATGATCGTGATGTTTATTAATTAATTTAATATTAAATGATCATGATATTGTAAAATTGTAATATTTGTAATTATAAATGTATGTAAAATTTTAAAATTGTAATTGTATTTGTATTAATTGTAATTTTAATTGTAATTGTTATATGTAAAATATTTGTGATTTTTTTTTTGTAATTGTAATATTTAATTTATTGTGAAATGATTGTAATTGTAATTGTATATATGTAAAATTGTAAAATTGTAATTCTAATTCTAATTGTATGTAAAATTATAAAATTGTAATTGTATGTAAAATTCTAAAATTGTAATTGTAATGGTATATATGTAAATTTGTAAAATTGTAATTGTAATTGTAAGTTTTAAATTTGTAAAATTGTAATTGTATATATGTAAAATTCTAAAATTGTAATTGTAATTGTACGTGAAATTGTAAAATTGTAATTGTATGTAAAATTCTAAAATTGCAATTGTAATTGTATGTGAAATTGTAAAATTGTGATTGCAATTGTAATTGTATGTAAAATATTTGTAAAATTTTAATTGTATTAATGTGAAATGATTTTATTAAAAATTTTAAATTCGTAAATTTATAGAATTTTAAATAATTGTAAAATAATAAATCTAGAATAATATGAATTATTGTAACATAATAAAGTTTAGAAAATAATGCAAATAAATTCATGTGCTTTAGAATTATCATTATTTTATTATGATTTTACATACAAAAAAAGAACTTTACACAGTTGTCATTGTTTTTGAGATCAACATAATTGCAAATTATCAAGTGAAATATTGATTTTAACATTAACACAATGAAAATTACCAATTAATTCAAAATACGTATTATAATGTTTTGAAAAACCCATCTTAAAAAGTATAAATATTGATGAAATAACACAGATACCATATCACTCTCGGTTCTCATGATCACCCTCGTTATCTTCCAGCTCACATGGCATGATAACGCTATTGTTCTCAAAAATATGTTTTGATCTAAGGTCATGTCTCAATATGAACCACCAATCCCTATCCAACACATCTGGGTAAAAAAACACCTGGCTGCAGTGTTTGGGGAAAAAATAGGGCTCCTTAGCCTCATCCCACATCTTTCTAGAGTTGATACATATTAGCATACTATCACGATCTTCCTTTACATTAGTCTGATCAAAGGTGTCCCACCACTTGCACCTAAAAATAACACATTGGAAAGAAGAGAAATCTACTTCAATGATCTCTTGTATCTTTCTGACGTAACCTAACGTCCCTCGTACTTGGTTTTGATCATGGTGGCTAGATTGACTAAATTGATCGAAATGACTTCCACTCCACAGTCCTATGTGATGTTTCCAGCATCGGTATTTTCTGTGCGAAAATGGTGTCCATATGCCCACATAGATGGGAACAAATGCACCTATTATAAAAAAGTTTAAAAAAATCATAGTGTCATGTGTCTTATAATAACCCAACAGTTAAAATATGAAATATAGATGTCTTATAAGTTTCAAATGTACATATAAATTAAATATATTATTATCGAGTTGCTGCACCCAATCCCTACGTTTAGCGCATCCTCTTCAATACGCGGGTAACGACCGGTTGCACCGTATTTATCTCTGACTTGGTCAACAACCCAACTGTTGGGGCATATTTTTGGCATATTTTCTTTTACATGATCGGGATAAGGAACGCTTCTACTATTCAACCGTCTAAATTCTTTCCTGTCACTATGCCATTTCATCCTCTTTTGTTCATACAATGTGACCCACAGTTGTGTCGCGTTAGAATTGTAAATAAAAAATTTATTGATTTCTTCAATTTCTGCATTCGCTAATGAAATCAAATCAACATTATATAGTACATAGAGATCAAAATATACATTATATCGAAATTAAACATGAATATTTACTTTGTGTAAATTTGAAAAATTATAAGTTTCTTACTCTTTATGAAGCGCTTTTTTCCATTGTTTGGAGCAACTCCCCTTCTCTTTTGTCTTCATCCCTTTCATCGTCCCAAATCACCACACCTATTCTATTTTCGACCTGCTTGATGTACTCATTGGCATAATAGAAACACTCATACGATATGTATCCCTTTGCCATAGACCCCTCAGGGTTTTCCCTTTGTCGAACAAAACCTTTCAGTTTCTTCATGTACCTCTCAAAGAAGAACATCCAATGACAAGAAACCACCCCAACTAATTCAACCTTATCTACTAGGTGGATTAGAAGATGAAATTGCAAGTCCATGAAACTTGTTGGCAGTTCCTTCTCAAACATACAAATAATCTCAACTATCTCTTGACGCCACCATGGAATGCTAGCCGCATGAATCTCCTTTGACATGATCCAAGGTACAAATGGAGATAATTTAGGTATGGCACGTCCTAGGTCTTGAGGGAATTCATGTTTCACACACCCACACACGAACAAAGGATAATGACATTGAAAATTTATAAACACGTGCAATAATATACAAAATTAGTTATGTTTTATGATCCCTGCATGGGATGAATTTTATTAATATAAAAAATAATAAAATCATGCGTTTGACATTATACGTACTCTTATAAGATTCAAATGGTCATGCGATTTCAACCCCGACAAATGGTTATCCACGACGAAGCTGTGTTGTAATGAAGACTCGTATGAAGATGGCACCCTCACACCCATTATAACTTCCTTTTCCAAAGAAAGATCATCTTTTTTTTAAATCCATGGGACATCACCTTCTTTGAAATACCATGAATTAGAGGGACCAGTGCCTGCCTCTGATCCTGTAATTTCTAATCGTCTTGGCCAATGTTTCTTTTTAGTTTTTTAAGTAATAAGATCTTTCCTAACAGCCAATGTGTCACTTTGTTTCGATGATATGTTCCTCCATAAAGAAGATGAAAATTTTTAAATATATGCATGGGATCTAATAAGTGGGTAATATTAAGATGCTTCTAATATGGGAGGTTATAAAAGATAGATTTCCTTTTCATCCCAATGGGAAATTTCTCAACATAGGTGTCAAATAATTCTGGATCAATAAACATATACTCCCCATTTGAATCGAACATTTCTATGAAATCCTTCTCCTTCTCTCTCTCATATGCTCTAAGCCATGCAACTGGTGTCATTATTGGAGGCCTTTCGGTTCTCTCTTGTTTACCATTGAAAGCAAATGTTGCTCTTCTGTAAGGGTGTTCTTCTGGGAGGAATACCCTAGAGCAATCATACATTGGCTTTCATAGGTCCTTGGACCATATAGATTTCAGAGAAGGTCCACAGCATTTACATCCAAAATACCCTTTTGTTACAAGACCTGCGAGATTATTGTATACAATTAATATGCATGACACGTTAAAGAATATTATGAAGATCAGAACAATTACAACGAATTAAATAACTAATATGTGAATGAATATTGTTACATATATAAACAAATAAATAAATTAAACATGTAATTTACCAGAGTAAACTCCCAAGCCTGGATAATCATGTGTCGTGTAAGCACATATGCCATACAACGTAAAAATCCTCTTTTTTGTGATGGGTCTTGATACATCGTATACATTTATCCCATCCCATAATTCCTTCAATTCATCTACCAGTGGTTGTAAGTAGACATCCATATTCTTCACTTGTCTTCTACCAAGGACTATGAGAGCCAACATAAGATGTTCATTCTTCACAGAAAACCATGGAGGGATATTGTTATTGATCACTACTACATGCCAAACATAATATTTGGTGTTCTGGAGGGAATATGGGTTGACGCCATCCATGGATATACTGAGTCATAGACTTCGAACTTCATCCTTGAATTTTTGGAGCCATGTATCCTCTATATGCTTCATGGCTATTGAATCAGTTGGGATTCACATAACTCCCAACTCACTTCTGTGTGAGGCATGCCATCCCTGCAACATAGCTAATTCCTTACAACGATAGAGCCTTTGAATCCTTGGGATTATAGGCATGTGCCTGAATATCTTAAAAGGAGGACCAGTACGTGATTTACCTTTATTTTTTATTTATCATACCTGTCATGCCCACATTTCATACATATCTCTTTGTCTACATATTCTCCTCTATATAGAATACAGTCATTTGGACATGCATGATATGATATGTACTCAACACCCAACATTTTAAACAATTTCTTTTCCTCTTCGCAGCTACCACACAAGACATTATCATTTGGAAGAACCTTATCTTTGAATAACCTGTAGTTGGTGATCATGGAAAAATATATTAATAAATATACATTAATATTGATATAATTATAAACGTTCATAAAATTTACCATTTGTAATATTCATTGTGTACTGATTATATTTCTCAAATTTATATAAGGGAGGACTTTATGGAAACTTACCTCAAAATTTCTGAGAAACATGCATTCGACAAGCCAAAATTTTCTTTCAAGTTGTACAGTAACATTGTTCTCCCCAATTTGGTAGACTTTGACTGACCACCAAGTCCAAAGAGAGGGGTGGTGGAGGCAAATTTAAGGCTTTCGAAAAAGGTGTCAGTGATATGAGCATCATCCCCTAGCTGATCATTGTTTTGGAATGCATCTAACAACATTGTCTCCATGGCAGTCATATCCCTTAAGTAATCATCCATACCAACCTCTATTTGATTGCCTCCATTGTCATCTTGTGAAGAACTGCTATTGCTGTATTCATTCCTAATTGGTGAATCTTGACGCAGCGGAAATTGAATCGGTGGTTGATTCAACCATTCTTGATATTGTTCCTCTCTGATTTTTTCTCTTAATTCAATCTTCTCTCGATTTGAAATTTTCGTGGGGTGCAATAGAAGATGGTAGGTAGGTCGCTTATCATCACTAGAATCCTAATAATTTTTTTTTTTTTTAACATGATTAGTACAAAATATATGATATCAATTAGTAACCACATTGACAATATTACACGATTAATTGGTTTGACATTGAAATAATTACGTTAATCAATATACCAAACAATTATAATTATTACCATCATTGTCCCACGATTGTGACTAGAAGATGCAATATTGTTACAATTGGCAAGGTGAAGCAGCTATCCATTTTCATCTACCAAATGCGCCTTGCGGTATGCCGCTCCTAATAAAAGCTTCTGACGTTTTGGAGCTATTTGAATATTTTGTGCATTTAAAATCGATTCTGAATATGCATGAACCTACAAATTTGTATACATTATAAATTTAATTAAGCTACATGTGCATGATTGACATGGATAAAAAACATAAATTCAAAAATCTAAAGTAAATATTACGTCTCGAGATGGATAGAGAGAACTCCACGATGTACTTTTAGAAATATAATGGAATGAGTTCGATTTTGAAGAAATTTCCTTTTGATATAATTATGATATTTCCTCCATGCATTTGAGCAAAACCAGCAATAAATTTTGGTGCACACACCTAAAAGTAATTTTGGTGCCTTAAAAATGGACTTCTTGATATCGGTGCTAATGTATAGATCACCGCACTGGTGCATTTTCATTACTGTGCATCGGTGTCGTGTTATAAACGGACGCACTAGTGCGGTGCTATTAAGTGACGCACCAATGACGAATAACTGCAAATAAAAAAAGCACAAATCTATTTTCTTTAAGTGAAAAAAAGTGGTAAATTGAAAAATGGGCGGCAAAGTATTTTTGAAAATCTAATTTCATAAAAAAATTATTTAAATACTAAATACTTTTCATTATTTCACTATTTTTGCAAAACAATTCAGCCAGAGATTTGCAGGAGACGTACCTGGAGCAACAGAGCACGAGAGAACTGTGGAGCAGCGAAATATGTTCGAACATAAGTATTCAGACAATCAAAATTCCAACCTCTGGTGATTCAAACCTTGTAGCATAGAATTTCAAACGATCTCGTGATTAAATTTTATTGTTTTTTTTACCTTTTCTGCAGTTTTTTGACGCAGTAAGAAAAAAAATTCAATTTCTTTTTCTTTTTCATTTAAAAAAAATAAAATAAATAAATATTTACCCTAAACCCTACATTCTTTTTGTTTCTTCCCTTTCTTCTCACTGTTTTTGTGATTTCATAATTATGGCTTTTCATTTTATTTTTATAGGGTTTGTATTTCTATATATAGGCCTAAGACATCCAACCCACGAGACGACTTGCATAGTCGAATCCCAATCCATGTCGACCCTTGCATGAATTTTTAAAAAATAGAAATTTTTTTATCGGTGCGCCCAACATAACCTACTGTACCAGTGTGCTGGATTATCTCAACGCATCGCGAAAGTACTGTGTGATAAAAAAAATAAAAACAATTTTTTTTTAATCATTGCACCATCTGTAAAATAGGGCATTGGTGTGCTATTTCATTATGGTGCACCACTCTCATGTTGTTTCGTAATTTTTTTTATTTTATTGTGTTAATCGGTGCACCATGTAACATGTAATGCACCGCACCGAGTCTCCTAGTTCACAGAGAGCACCGTATGGTGGTCCCTTGTTTGCGGGGCGTTTATGCTACAAAAACTAACACTGGACGATTTTTATTATTTTGTGTGTAATTCGGTGTGGTGGTTAACATGTAACGCACCGGTGCTCCTTGTTGACACATAGCACTGTATGATGTGTTATACTGTTTTGGAAGTGCGTTTATAATATCACTACGCATCGACGTCGGTGCGTACACCATGAAGGGCGCACCAGTTTCTTGAGATTTATTTTTTACTTGAAAAGTTAACAATTTATTTATAAAATATATTAATGAATGATATGGTACAGGTTTCATATTGATAAAGAAATGGCTAACAAGAGATCAAGTAACAAAAATACTGATAACACATCAAGAAAAGAAAAAAAGGCAAGTTCTTTGTAAATTCTTTACAAAAAATATTATTTTTGAACTATATGTAAGTGTAACTAATATGTATTGTTTACTGTGTATCATGTAGAGCCACAAAATGATGAAGCTCGATAATATTATTTCTGATCTAGGACCAGAAGAGTGTAAAAGCTTTATGGAAAAATTGCAAAAGGATGAATCAGGAGAATGAAAAAATACTATCGATCCAATATGAGTTTCTTTTTTTTAATTTTCATTAATAATATACTTAAAATTATTAGATAGCATGTGTCAAAAAATATATTAATTCACATTTGTTTAATGTTCTACAGGGACCAACAACTCAGAAAAGGAATTTTGTTCTAAGAAAAGAAAAAAAATAGAACATGCAAATGAAAATTAATTGCTCCTTAGCTCATCTGGAGTGGTGCTGGAGGTTAACGAAAGGGGGAAAAACTTTTACAAAAGTTTGAGGGATCTAGTGGAATGAATGTATAGACGTTCCTTCCACTTACAATACAAAAATCAATCCAATTATTCCAAGAACCAAATTTTATCTAAACTACAGGAAGAGTTCCAGAGAATTGGTCAATGAGACATGTTAGAATTTCAATAGCAAAAACGTACAACAACAAAAAAAGAAGGAATGCAAAAGTAATGTTCCTTTAAATGTTTGTCTAGAATTATTTATAAATATCACTTTTGTTATATTTACTTTTCATATATCAATATAAAAATTAAATAGATTATTTGCATGTTACATTTTCTGGAAGATTATGAAAATCTCAAAGATGAACGAGCCGATATCAGAATATGCCAGTAGGAATGTCCAAAAAGGTTTACAAGGAGATGGTCAAAGAAATGGACAAAATTGCATCGTAGGAGGAGCCATCTCGACAAGAACGTGCTTCAAATGTAATATGTAATCATTGAATTTTTCGATCATTAGGTGCGATAAATAAACAATTTAGCATTAGATATTAATTTTCAAGTATTTTCTTATAGAAATGAAAAGAAAATGGAACCCATTCAGCACATAAAACAAGACGACAAGGAAGAAAAGTGTTGATATCTAAGTTTATGATTAATTGTTACTTCCTCATAACAACTTAACTAGATTTCATTTTGTATTTTTTAGGTTGTTTTACAAGAATCATCATTGAATGTCTTCAAACAGGTGCTAACATACAAAGAAGAACCATCAGACGAATTGATTGAGATTGGGTTAAATATGGGTTGTGAGTATATGTTGGCATATCAAAAATTAATTGTGGAATTTGTAACCATCTATCGATCTTGTTTTACTTAGCTACGTCTATAATTAATAGAAAAAAAAAATTATATTAAATATATGATTTGTTATGGTATATAAAACTTGTAGGAAACAAAGTATGGAACTGTGCCAACAGATGAAATTGAAAGATGGCATACTACATGGTTTTGAAAGAATGTGTATAGCTCATGAGTCAATTGTTGCTATGGTACATCATTTATTTTCTATTTACATTGATGTATATTATTTAATATTGAAATTTTCATTATTCTCACCAATGTATATATACTCATTACAATTTATTTTTATGTTTGTAGATGGAAGGTGAAGAAGAGAGAAACAATCAACACATTGAAAAAACATTCCTGAAAATAACCCAAGTTATGAAAGTAGCTCTAGCAGTGACAACAGTTCAAGCGAAGAATGATGATCACTATGTTTGGATATCAAAGCAAGGCATTGTATTTTTTGAAATGTTTGTCTGTGAAATCAAATATTTTATTTAATGTAATGGACATAGTGACCCAATTGAAAGACAAAGGGATACCAATAACTGTCCCATTTTGTATGACAAAGATTGTCTTATATATATGTGTGTGTGTGTGTGTGTGTGTGTGTGTGTGTGTTTTAATTTATTCTATTGTGTTCCCCATTGTCGCTGTGAAATGTAACACCACTGATTAAATTTATGGATGATTAAATATTATAATGAAGAGATGTGAAATTTGATGATATGATATAACATATTAATCCAAACATCACATTCAAATGCACTAATAAAAATTTAATTCATATGAATACTGTTATAAGATATATATGTGTCGTCTTTTGATGAATAATGAATTTTAAAAAATCACAATAATTATGATATGATATAACAAATTAATCCAAACATCACATTCAAATGCATTAATACAAATTTAATTAATATGAATATTGTTATAATATGTGTCGACTTTTGATGAATAATGAATTTTTAAAAATCACAAAAATTGCACTGTCACATGTCGATGTTTCTAAAAAATACAAAATGAACACTTGTGCGTGTCAGTTATTGTACATCGGTGCATTTCTATGACCTATAAGCACCGCAAAAATACCAAATTCCAATTATAAATCTGGGTGCATTTGTGCGATACTGCGCACCGATGCGTTTGTGTGAGACTACGCACTGGTGCATTTGTACGACCTATGGGCACCACACAAATACCAATACCAATTATAAATTTCGGTGCGTTTATGAGATACTGTGTATCGGTGCGTTTATGTGAGACTACACACCAATGCATTTGTACAACCTATGGGCACCACACAAATACCAACATGAATTAGAACAATCGGTGCGTTTGTCTGATACTGCGCACTGGTTCATTTCTATAAGTCTACGTACCGGTGCGTTGAGATGACATATGGGCACTGCACAAACCCCAAGACCAATTGGAATGGCCTCATGCATTGTATCAACAACATTGCACCTGGTGCGGTTTTATACCTTGACGCCCCAGTGCATGCACCTTCAACCGCCCCAAACCACCTTCTAGATTACATGCACTGGTGCATTGACACCTTATTGGCGCACCGATGAAAAAAACATCTGTAATAACCTCCGACCACCCAGTTTTTTTAGTTGTGTTGAATTTCCGTTAAAAGCTCCGCCAAAACCTCCGTAACCATAAATGGATGTTGTAGCAAATGTTTTTTTTGACAATTTTGGCCAATTTTATAACACTAAAAACCTCCTTTATAACCTCTGCCAGAGGGTCTTTTCCTTGTAGTGCCTCTAAGCTACTGAAAATTTCTTTGTCTCTCGTCATGTGAAAGGAAGCACCACAATCCAAGTACCACACCGATCCCATTTCACTTGACACCATGCATGCAATGAGTGATAAGTCAAGCTCAAATTGCGAGGCCAAAGCCTCACCAGTTGCATATCCTGAAGCCTTATCGTTCTTTTTTTTTTTGAAAATTAGTTGCATAATTTCCATGCTCGTGAAAGTGAAAATACTTCACTCTGGACATGTTGTGTTTCTTGCCATACTTACCAGACTCAGATTTGGAATGGAATTTATTTCCTCTCCCCTTCTTCGCCTTTGCATCCAAAGCGAAATCTTCCTCATCATCATTCTTAGATGAAGATCCATCCCAGTATTCTACCTGAATTCTTCTTGCACCAAATCCGACCAAAGTCATTCCCAATCTGACAACTTATCCCTCCCATTGATAGATTCCTGATAACTATGCCAACTCTTGGTAAGTCCTAGAAGAGCTAGGCTCACCAAGTCATCATCTGCGACAATAATTCCGACGCGTCCAAGCTCATCCCGACATTTGACAAAATTTGTTAAATATTTCAGAATGGTGTTGCCTTTCTCCATTTTGATCTTCCTGAGTTTATCCTTTAATGCCAATTTTCTATGATCACTGCTGCTTTGAAATAGATCTGTCAAAGCTTTCCACATTGCATCTGGTGTCTCTTTTCCATGGAGGCTTGAGATAATGTGGTCTCGTACTCCCTCCAGTAAGATCCTCCTCACCTTTGCAACCTTCTTTTGCCAAGCATCAATATTTGCGGCATCTGCTGCAGCGGGTTTTGGAATGTCATTTTCGATGAATTATTTCAACCCATTGTCCTCTAGTACTGCCTCCATTCTGTCTTTCCATGAAATATAGTTAGAGCTGCCCTCGAGTGCATACTCCAATATCAAGCCATGGAAATCCATTTCAATCATGATCCACCTGTCGCACTAAGAATAATTTTGCAAATTCGAATTCTATTCAGTCACAAACTCAACTTCTCCTCCATTATAGTGATTTATTGTGCTATGATACCATGTAGAAATTATACAAACAATATGTATTTCATGTATTCAATATGATCATGTGATATGCTAAAGAAAGATACTGAATACTTCTACAAATCAATTGCGGAAAATAAACACAATCACCAATCACAACAAGTGCAGAAAGAAACAAATCAAACCACAACACAAATATTTTCCTTGGGAAAGCTTACTACTCAAAACCACTCTATCTTCTATTGTATATTCAGCATGGAATCATGAAACAATTAAAATTCACTCTTCTCACAAGAGTCTCTTGCACTCAGCTAATTGTCTCACATTGTCCTAGATAAAATCGACCAACACTTAGCCAATTATCAGCCTCTAAACAACCCGCCTTGCTTGCGCAATTCCTGATAAATCAAATCCCTATTATTTAGGAATTTTGGCCTTCCTAAAATGCGCAAGCACCCTGTGAAATCCATGTGTGTTTGGTTGCATGTGTGCAACCCAATAATGCTACAACTGATAGTTAACATCCCTTTAACCTTTATCTCAACTGGGTCTCCATTGGAACTGACATGCATGCATTTATTAATAGTAAATCATCATTTGCATGGCAAGTCACTGATTGTGAATTAAATAATATTTAATTCACTTGATCTCTCACTAGTGCAACTAACAGTTACAACTAGTTCAAATGACTCTAACTCACTTAACTGAGTTAACTGATTACTCATGCATTAAACTAATGCACCAACTGCAATTCGAACTCCATAACTAATATAATTACTCTGCATGCCTCGCCAACCACCCTCAACTCGAAACACATGAGCTAAGTGATTTTATCACACTCAGTTAAATGTTACAAGTGATCATGAGATAATATTACATTTTATTTTCCAATTTAATTAAGGGAAAATTAAATTAGAAACTGCACCAAATTAATTAATTAATTTGGCTTGCACACTAATGTATCGCTAGGACCTATTGGTCCCACACTAGTGTGTGTGCTGCAATTTCTTGTTGGACTTCAACAACTAGTCCTTTGTTTTTAGTGTTTTTCTAAAAACTATACATTTTTCTTATCTTTTGAAATTTTGAATTAATTGAAGCTTTGTGTCTTGTCTAGTTTCCTGAATGGTAGGCCAACACAGAGTTCAACAATTATTTAGGTAAATATTTGATTGTAGGAAATACAACTTTTACTTTGCATAATCAGTGTTTTTATCATTATGTTCTAGGTGGATCATGTTGATAATTTGTTATTAGTTTATATCAAGGAGGAATGCCTATAAAATGTATACCTAAAGATGGGACAAAGTAGGAGAAGATGGGGAACATGAAAAAAAATGTGGTGGAAGAAGATGTAATGGATTATAAAGAATATGGACAACGTGATGAAGATATTGTACAAAATTTGGAGCAAGAAGACACATCAAACAAGGGAGTCCAATAAATATATTATCCAAACTATATAATTAATATGTTGATGGTGATGATAAATTTCATCTAATGTTGATGAGGATGAAGTAAACATTCCAAATCAAGCTATATATAATCCTTTAATGATTTGGTACGATTAGATGTGAATTATAATCCCAATGAATTAGATTGTATTGAGGATGATGTTCAAAATCATTGTAATTGAAATATGTAATGCAAATTTATTAAATTTAAGGTGATTTTAGTCTTTTTAATTTGCATCTAAGTAAAAAATTGATTCTCATTCTTTAATTTTAGTTTATATTATAATAAATATGATTATGTTAAATATAAAATTCTTTAATTTTAATTTATATATAACAAAAATGAATATGTTAGACATAAACAAATTACTATAGCATAGGCTTATTAAGAGGCCTTGGAAGATATTAATAGGGAAATAGATATTTATATTAAATGGGCCTATAAGTAAAATGATGTTGAAACCTGTTAATAACCCTATCTCTGCAGCTTCTAATGGCAACTTATGCTAAGATCTCATGGGAGTCAACTTGGGAGGGGCCTGCCCCCCTCCTCTTCGCGATGAAGTGAATGCCTTCCATGTGTTGGTGGCTTGATTACGAAAAATACCACTTTCTAATTCACAATCCTATTTTATTAAGTGGTTGGAAAATATCCCCCTTTTCACTCTCCTTGCAGGGTTTCATAGGACTTCATTATCATTCTCTGAGAGGGAGTTTGTAGGTAAATTTATGGGAATGTGGTCATCTCCAAAGGCCATAGAGAATTGGTCCAAACATGCACGAAAACCACAGATAAAAGGAAACCTCAGTATTTATGTTGTGGTTATTGGTTTTCTTGCATTCCTCTTTGAATATAAAGAGGAAACATATGTTATTTTTAGAAATGGTCCATATTTTTTAAGACCTGGAGGAATGTACTTGAATGCACATTCGTTATATTTTGACCCAAATGAAGACATGCCAAACGAAATTCCTATGTGGGTTAAACTTCTAAGACTACTGCTCGCATGTTGGAGCAATGATTTTTTGAAGGAAATTGGAAATGGTCTAGGTCATTATTTGGATTGTATTCAACCAAAAGGTCAACAATTTTCCTATGCAAAAATATGTGTTGAGTTTGACCTATAGAAATGATTACCCTCAAATATCAACTTGACACGAGGGGAATGGATCCATCACAAAGTTCTTGATAATGATCAATTTTCTTTCAAATGCGTAATATGCCATGAGTACAAACATTTTGCAAAGGATTGCAAGAAATATCAATTAGGAAAAGGGGATGAAGAAACCAAAAAATAGGAGAAGCAATGAAAAACTCAACGCAGGGGATAAATTAAAGGAAAGGAATCTCAAATTGAAACCATAAGGGGAAAAATATAAATGATACATCATCTTCAACTAATCCCTACGAGGTCCTGCAAACTCAAGAAGGAACAAAGGAAGAAGGGCCAAATAAAGTGGAAGAAACACCAAGTAATGAAGATGAAACTTGGGGAAGACGAGAAGGAAATCCAAGATGTAGTCCCAAAAAGAGATGCAAATACAATATGCAAGGAACAACACCATATCCAACAAAATATTCAGGACCCATAATAAATTGAAAATTAGGACCGGGGGACAAGATGCATGATTATAGACAACCAAGTATCAGAGGTGGGACTAGGGGAAGAAATGATGAGAAGAAGGGGGAAAAAATGGGAGGCATGACTAAAATTCTAAAGGAATTAGAGGCAAACACTATTAAAGTATTGACTAGATAGGAAAAAAAGAAAATTATGGTTTGGGGAGATGAAAAAAGAAATCAAGAAACAAGGAATTGCAAAAGATAGGGGAGATACTCTAAGAAGGAAATAAATGAATAAAAAGTAGAATGAAATAAAAATATGGGAATTCAATCCCAAATTGATGCTATATTACAAATAAAAAACGTTAAATCCCTTTGGTATATATCAAATAATGAAAATAGAATGTAAATGAATTTTTATCTTGGGAGTTTTCTGGAAAGTTTTAGGTGGAGTGGGAATTAATTTTTTGTATCATGGGGTAATTATTTTAGATAATGGATTGAACCTTTGTACTCAATCTGACATGTTTTACTAGTAATTTGAAGAAATATAACTGTTATGGGTTGGATCCCAAATATTTTTTTTTTATAATAAAATTCTCATAACCATTTCTTTGAAAAAAAATGATGTTGAAACTTGTATTATGTGGAAGATGAGAATACACGTTAGAATGGTTATGATAAAATAGGTTAAAATGAATATGAGAATATGAATTGGAAATCAAATAATTAAAGTTAATGCCTTGTTGATATTTTTTTTTTTTAAATTGTCTTGTATAAAGATGCAATAATTTAGAAATTAAGAAGTGCATTAAGGATGAAAAAGTGTTTTTTTTTTTTTTTTTTTTTTTTTTTTTTTTTTTTTTTTTTTTAAGTTTGATGAAATGCTTATATATAATAAATACTTTTCTAGTTGATCATAAACTCCTCATAAACTAGTCTCTGATAATACTCTGCAATGCTAATAGACATGTAGCTTTTCTCGTGGGGTCCACTTCCATTTCATCCCAGTGAATGCATATCGAGTGAAAATCCCATCTAGCAGATAAGATTACATGTATAATTTCAGTGCTTTCTTTGCTTGCAAATTTGATTTGGATTTCCTTACATGATGCTGCAATGCATAAGAAAGGATATTTTCCCAATTGAATACTCTACCTCTTGTGGCAACTAGGTCGAGTAGGAAGGTCCAATTCTCTTCAAAAATTTCTGTATTTTTCCATTCATGCAGCCTACAACACATTGCTATGAGATATTGATAGAAATTTCTCAAACTTGTTATCGAGAACATTGCACTTGGTCTCTGACATAATCTAGGAAGCTCTTGGTACCAGGATTTGATGATATCCTTAGTGTTGAGATTTTCCCATGTTACATAACACTAAGTATTTGCATACTCTCTTGACTTTTCCATAGTATACTAAGAATGCATGTCATGTGGATGGTAATTGGAAATATCATTACCATTTTCATTGCATAGGACCAAATTTGTGTTATCCACGTGTGACACGATCCATTCAATGGTCCCTGCACAAGGCATCATCAGGAATTTGCATGCAATCCTATGTATTCTAGACCTTTTGATATTGATGTAAACTTACTTGTCCTCCAAATTCTCTAGGAATTGCTTTTGCATGAAAGAATATTTAATGTCCTTGCATGAGACCTTGAGAGAATTGTCAATAAAGCACTGTGTATCTACAAGAATAAGAACTATAGGCTTGAAAATTTCCACCGCCTCCTTAAAACTTGCTTCTGAGGTTTCTTTTGAGATAGCTCGACGAGTAGTAGGATGCATTGTTCTAAAATATAATGAGAGAGTAATGTAACTTGTATTTGGAAGACTTGTGATCAAGATCAAAGAGAGGCTCCTTGATGTGAAGAAATGCACTCATCCTAGAGTAGGGAATTATTGTGAGAATGAATGATAAACTGGGTTGTTTATAAATAAATTATACATGCAAAGTGAGTTCATGCATGCCCACCACTTGTCTATCGATGAGTTAGTTAGTTAGTTAAAGTAGGGTGGCCTCTTATTTTCTAGGAGTGTGCTCGCCATGCAACAAGGGAAAGCACATGCAAGAAGAATAAGAGGGTGCGGTCATAGACATCTAGGAGTGAACTCAACTAGGGACCACTAGTGTGTAGTCACTAACCTGAGGGAGTGGACTCCTCTTGAGACCACTAGGGCGCAATTTTTGACAACAAGGAGTGCGCTCCATAGTGAGAGTTAAAAGTGCACTCCATTGTGAGTTAGGAGTGTGATTTTTCTTGGAGTGGGCACAGTTCCAACCAACAATTTCTTTTGTGACTACCAAGTTAGGAAAGTGTACCTTTTCTCTTAGAGAAAATATATTCTTTCTTGCTTTAGTTGTGTCATGCATGTTGAGTGAAAAGCTAGTGCTTTTCCTATCTTTAGAAGACAACACAAGAACTTTCAAAGTTAGGATGAAAACACATAGAAACAACTAGGAACATTGCAAGGGTAGTCGATACTTTGGAAACATGAGAAAATAATAGGATGATGCAAGATGGCTTGAAAAGATAGTTCATGTAGGCTCCAAAATTGGATTAGGAAAAAATTTTGGACAGTTTTTTTTGTAGCGACAAAATATTCCTTAATGCCCAGTAATAAGATGATTCCTCTTCTTGCAAAACATCATCTCATTCATTTGCATGTAATAGGGTCATACCATCAGGATAAGTCAAAGACCTTAGGTAGTATGGCTACCTCACTCATGCATGTTTCCTCACCCAAGTTGCAATGCATAAAATTCTATAATTTGAGGACCACATTTGGAGCACTCTCTCATTGGTGTCCACAATACTTCTTATATATATCGTGACAATGATACACATTGCAACTCTTTCATGATTATAATCAACATTTGTTGAAATGGGTGTGCAATTTATAGTGTTGGCGATCATGCTATATTCCTTTGATATTGAGTATAGGTATTCCTACCTAGGGGATGTATATCATATATATTTGATTATGACTTTTGCAGATCCTTATAGGTTCAATGTCCTTGGATCCATCTGTCTCCCAAAATCATTGTATTGATGTAGTGTATCTGGCCATCATTTTCTCTTATGAGCTCATAATTTAGCTTGATAAAAGAATAACAACAAATTTTAGGCCCTCTTTAGACATTATCCTATTACAATAAAAATAATTTCTTTAGATAGGAAATTTGATAATGCACTTAGAGACAAATTTGTTATTGATTTCGCTCAAGAAAAAGAGTCTGCTACATATGTTCAAGACAACCTTTTGGCTTCCAAAATTAACCTTGTATCATACCCTAGAGTCAAAATTGAAACCAATCCTAAAACCTCTAATCATGTTGATGAGAGGGTATTTTTGGATACAATAAACCTTTATGGGTATTTTATCCAACCACAAAAACAAGGGGGTAGTTTCTAAGGTGACAATGGTAAATCTACCATTGTTATTCACACTCTAGGTTGTTTAATGAGGCTTTGTACTAAGTTGGTATATTTTGCATGATCCGGATTTATGAAGGAACGCAACAGAATAAACACATAACCATAAATACATAAATGCAGCGGAAATAACACTTCATTTCATTAATATCAAAGAACGAAATTTGCTTACAAACAGAATGGAAATAAAACTAGCTAGGGCACTAGTAGCTATCTCTAAGAAGAGATGTGGTGGCTACAGGCCTCTGAAATGAGTTACAATGAGGCTCGAGGGCCTATTTATTATTGAGAAACAATGGAGAACTCTAAACATCCAAAAACCTAACCCTGGGAGATGAAGCGCCAAAACTATGGGCCCCGTTTGGGTAAATTGGTGTTTCAACTTCCCAGGGACGTAACTTTGGCATACTATCTCCGTTTGACGCACATGATACATCATTAGAAATATCTATCTGAGGACTACAACTTTTACTATGAATATCCATTTTGGAACGAAATGATATTCGATGCAGGCGCGATGCCCAAAAAACGTCGTTTAGGGCCTCAAAACGGCTTCGGAAGTTCAGGACCCGAAAAACTGCTAAAAATAGTAAGTTGTGCCGAAACTGAAAAACTGAAAGATGTAATGGTGGGGCCCCAAGTGGAATAGGCGGGTGGCCACCAATATCTACCTGGATCATTGTAGTAACAAGGACAACACAGTCTTTCAAGGCATTGTTCACCTAAGTCTTTTTTTTGTCATTGAGATGTGCTAATTGTATTTCACCCTAACAATAATACACATTGCCACCCTTTATGGTCCTTGTGAATGCATCCTTAATTTCCTTGGGCATTTCCAAAACTTGTTATCATACATTAAAACTAAAATCCCTATCCCTCTTTACAAACAACCTATGTTTGACATGCCACATTTGCGAGGATTTTTATCATTGTTTTTGGACTATATGATGGTACATATACATGTAGAAATTATATACAGTAAGCATGCATATGTCCTAGATTCCCCTGAACTCACATTATTTAACTTCTTGCAAGATACAAAATCATTCCACTATTAATCTATTGCGGAAAATTAATTGCCCACACATGTGAAGCATAAATAAAATCAATCGCACATAACACAGTTAAAAATAACACAGTTGTTTTTAACCAGGAAAGCCTGAAGCAGAAAACCCCAACTATATATTATGTATCATGGAATCATATGACAAACCTCATACAAATCTTATCAAGCTTTCAGTATAGTACAATCTTCATACACTAATCAGGAACAATCTTGCAAATCCATGCACCGATCTCTGCCCCCTGCTAGCCTGCCTCCACTGCGCAATCCCTGCTGAAGAATAGCTCTGAATGAATTCGAATTATTCTTGCCTTGACTGCGCAATCCTCATTGGCAATTCCAATGTGTGTGTGATGCAATCAATTCATCACTATAGTCACAATAGATAGTCCATCTTTCCCTTTCACCTATATCTCCCCTGGGTCTCCACTAGAACTGCCATGCACTGTAGTTAACTATTGTATTGTTCAGTTTATTAATGAGTTATTATTTTTGAATTAATTGACTAATTAATTCACTCCACTCTCACTAGTGTATCATTCAATTAGACTAGATACAACTAGCTCAATTGAGTCTAACTAAGTTAAACTAAATACAACTCCATAAAATACTCTTCCAACTCTGTCATAACTCTGCCACTTGAGTTCTAACTGAATCCTCCAAGCATGAACTCCAGTAAACACTTGGGAATTGCGTAATTCCCTCATTCCATTGATCTACCACATCTGTGCACTGAAACAAAGTGCTCCAATAAAATAAGTTGTTGTTTAGTGTCTGATTATTATTAAGAGCTAATAATAATCGACATGCATCTATTTTTAGATCGACGATCTATAAATAGACTTCGCCCAATATTCTAAAAATAGGATTTCATCTATTTTTCCAACTTGATCAAACATCCACAAATAGCATCCTGCAACTTCTGAAATATGATCAGCATGTCTAAAAATAGACTTGCGCCAAAAATAACCTGCAGGCCCACTTAGTGAAGGCGACTTTTTCACTAAGCTCATCATCTTGTTGAATCTCAACACTCCCTCTCAACAAGATAGGGATTATCTTTCACCTCGATCATGCCTATATGGTATTTGAATTTTCTCCTGGTGAGCGCCTTCGTCAAAATATCTGCATCCTGATCCTCCGTAGGAATGTACTGAAGCAACATGATCTTCTGCTGCACACAATCTCTGATATGATGATTCCGAATATCAATATGTTTAGATCTATCATGAAACACAGGATTAACCAAGAGTTTAATGCAACTCTGATTATCACAATGTATCACTGTGGGATCTAAATGTGAATTGAATAAACCAACCAGAATCTTCCTCATCTAGATAGCCTCACATGCAGCTTGACTTGATGCCATGTATAATGCTTCCGCTGAACTGAGTGCCACGGATCTTTGTTTCCTGTTGTACCAAGAAACTGCCATAGATACGATACTGAAAATCCCTCTTGATGTGCTTTTTCTGTCTATTGGGCTTCCTGCCCAATCTGCATCCGTGAAGCCATGCAACTTCACCTCATCCGTCTATCTGTACCATAAACCATACTCAGATGTGCTTCTGAGATATCTCAGGAAATGCTTGTCTGCCTTCCAAAAGAGCTTGGTAGGCTTAACCATCGCTTGTGAAAGCTAGTTCACGGCATAACATATGTCCAGTCTTGTATTGACTAAATACATGAGCGAACCCACCAACTATCGATAAATAGTGGCATCCACTACCTCTACCGATGTAGCATCCTCTTTCTTCCAATTTCCTGGAAGAGGAGTGTTGATAGGCTTGCAGCCTTGCATGTGAAACTTCTCCAGTATCTCCCAGGCATACTTGCCTTGAGACACAAACAGTTCACCTTCCCGCTGCCATATTTCCAATCCAAGGAAATAATGAAGGAGGCCCAAATCCTTCATCTCAAACTCCTTTGAAAGATCTGCCTTGCATGAGTGTATCAACTGCTCATCACCTGTTAGTATTAAATCATCAACAAAAAGTACAATGATTAAAAGCTTACCCTCCACCACAATCTGGTACAGGTTCTGCCTCACTCTTGATGAAGCCAAGTCCAGTGAAATAGTTGTCGATCCAAGTGTACCAAGCACGTGGTGCTTGTTTCAGCCCATACAGTGCTCTTTTGAGCCTGCACACATGCAAATCACTGCTAAAGATCTCAAATCCTTCATACTGCTCAATGTACACCTCTTCCTCAATGATTCCATTAAGGAACGCAGTCTTCACATCCATCTGATGAATGTGCCAACCCATCTACACTGAGAGAGCAAGGATGGTCCATATGGAAGAATACCATGCCACAGGTGCAAATATTTCTTCATAATAAATCCCCTCGATCTGTGAGAAGCCCCAGGCAACAAATCTTGCCTTATACTTATCGACGCTCCCATCAGTAGCTTGCTTAACCTTGTAGATCCATCTTGATCCTACAACTGACTTTCCCACCGGTCTTGGAACAATCTCCCAAGCATTGTTTCTGACAATGGAGTCATACTCCTCCACCATGGCATCTACCCATGTGGACTCCTGCAGTGCTTCTTCAAAAGAAGATGGCTCTATCACGATACACTTGCTCATAAGAGCCATGTATCCAGTAAATCGGTCAGGTGACTGTCTCTGTCTGCGCTGTGATGTAGGGACTCCTAAATTCTATGCCGCATCAAGCTTCAGTCTCTTAGCTTCTATGGTACGCTCTCTGCCTTGTCTGATGTTTGGTTCTGCATGAGTGGACTCCTCCACTCCATGAATCTCCTCCTGTGGCTGATCCACATCTAGAGGCTCATCTTTGGGAACAAGAAGTTCCTCCTTCGCATGCAAGTGGAGCTCCCTCTCAAGCGACAAATTCATGGTTTTCACCTCATTGAATTTTATATCTCATCGCACAACAATCATCCGATTGTCTGGAAAATACACACGATAATTATGGGGTGTTTCTGTGTACCCCACAAATATCCCAACTTCTGCAGTCGGCTCCAACTTCTTCTTGGCGTCCTTTTTTCACATGAATGTAAACAGATGAGCCAAAAATCTTCAAATGAGAAATATCAGGCTTCTTACGAGTAAAAGCTTCTTCAGGAGTACTCATGCCAAGTACTCTATGAGGACAACAGTTTTGCACATAAACCGCAGTGTTGCATGCTTCCACCCACAAGTGCGTCGGTAGGCCCTGGTCATGCAGCATCGCTCGTGCAGCAACCATGATCGTTTTGCTCTTTCTCTCCGTGACCCCATTCTGGTGTGGGTTATGAGGCGCTATGAGTTCTCTTCGAATTCCTTCTTTGCTACAGAAGTCTTTGAATTCACCCGAGATGTATTCACCACCATTATCGCTCCGTAGAGCTTTCACTTGCTTCCTCGACTCCTTCTCCTCCAATGCTTTGAACTCACAGAACTTTGAGAACGTTTCACTCTTCTTTTGCATGAAGAAGATCTAGCATCTACGAGAATAGTCATCAACAAATATAACATAGTACCTGTGTTTTTCTGTTGAAGCAACCGAGAAAGGTCCACACACGCCTGTGTGAATTCTCTCCAGGATCACTGAAGCACGGTTCTCCTTCTCATGAAAGGTGGTCTTCACAAACATACCCATAGTACATCCCTTGCACTGATTTGACTGCACAAGAGTACCCTTGGGAAGTCCAGTAGAAATCTGCAGCAAAATCTTCAAGGCGCCATGGTGAAGATGGCCCAATCTCCTGTGCCATAGTTCGCCCTCATCCCAGCTCACCATTTCTTCTGCTTTGCCCACCATTGCAGCGCAACCATCTACCTCCAGCTTGTAGAGATTCTTAATTTGAACCCCTAACTTCTTGGTTTGACCCGTTGTTTTATGTCGAAGGAAGGCTTTTCCCTCACTGAAAACAACATCATAACCTTTGTCTTCCAGCATTGCGACCGAGACCAAGTTCTTCTTTAGGCATGGAACATGCATGACATTCTTCAACAAGAATGGATTACCGAACTCCCTCTCAAAGGTAATGGTCCTAATGCCAGTCGCACTGTACCGACCATCGTCACCCATCTCTATATGCATCTGGAGGTCCTTCTCCTCCAAGTCACTAAACAACTCCTTGTCTCCCGTCATATGGAAAGACGCACCACTATCAAGATACCACACCGATCCCATACATCTTGAAACCAAGCTTGTGATCAAAGAGAAATCAAGTTCAAATTCCGAGGCTAAGGCCTATCCAGCTACAACTCCAACAGCCTTCTTGTTCTTCTTCTTCTGTGGACAGTTACTGGCGAAATGCCCATGTTCGTGACAGTGAAAACACTTCACTTTGGACAAATCTTGCTTCTTGCCTTTAGCTTCGGATTTTGAAGGAAATTTCTTCCCTTTCCCTTTCCTTTCTTTGGCAGCCAAAGCGCAATTCTCTTCATCTTCATTCTTCGATGAAGATCCATCCCTGCTACCCTGCCTTATCTCCTCCTGCACAAGATTCGACCAAAGTCGCTCCCATCCCAATAGTTTCTCCTGTCCATTGACAGAGTCTTCGTAGCTATGCCAACTCTTCGGAAGCCCAAGGAGAGCCAAGCTCACCAAGTCTTCTTCATCAAAAGTAACCCCCACACTTCCCAGCTCATCCTTGCAGTGGAAAAACTTCGTGAGGTATTTTGGAATACTATCGCCCTTTTCCATTTTTATTTTTTTGAGCTTGTCTTTAAGCGCCAACTTCCTCTGGTCACTTCTGCTTTGGAACGAATCTGTCAAAGCCTTCCATATTAAGAATGGAGTGGCTTTCCCATGAAGGCTGGACATAATATGGTCCTTCACACCTTCCAACATAATTCTTCTCGTCTTTGTTGTCTTATTTTTCCATGCGTCAAGTAATGCAGCATCGCCAGATCTCGGCTTAGGAACATCGCTATCGATGAACTCCTTCAACCCATTATCCTCCAGCACTGCCTCCATCCTGTCCTTCCAGGCTATGTAATTCGAGCTCCCATCAAGGGCATACTCCAATTGCAACCCATTGAAGGCCATTTCAATGTATACTCAACTTCTGCACCAAGAATCTTCTGTAGCAAATTTGAATTGTTCACCAGCACAAACTCACTTCACAATTGCAATCTTCAATTAACAATGCTCTGATACCATGTAGAAATTATATACATTAAGCATGCATATGTCCTAGATTCCCCTGATCTCACAATATTTAACTTCTTCCAAGATACAAAATCATTCCACTATTAATCTATTGCAGAAAATTAATTGCACACACATGTGAAGCATAAATAAAATCAATTGCACATAACAGTTGTTTTTAACTAGGAAAGCCTGAATCTGAAAACCCCAACTATATATTATGTATCATGGAATCATATGGCAATCCTCATACAAAGCTTATCAAGCTCTCAGTACAATACAATCGTCATACACTAATCAGGAACAATCTTGCAAATCCATGCATCGATCTCTGCCCCCTGCTAGCCTGCCTCCACTACGCAATCCTTGCTGAAGAATAGCTCTAAATGAATTCGAATTACTCTTGTCTTGATTGCGCAATCCTCATTGGCAACTCCAATGTGTGTGTGATGAAATCAATACATCACTATAGTCACAACAGATATTCCATCTTGCCCTTTCACCTATCTCTTCACTGGGTCTCCATTGGAATTGCCATGCACTGTAGTTAACTACTAAATTGTTCAATTTATTAATGAGTTATTATTTGTGAATTAATTGACTAATTAATTCACTCAACTCTCACTAGTGTATCATTCAGTTAGACTAGATACAACTAGCTCAACTGAGTCTAACTAAGTTAAACTAAATACAACTCCATAAACTACTCTTCCAACTCTGTCATAACTCTGCCACTTGAGTTCTAACTGAATCCTCCATGCATGAACTCCAGTAAACCCTTGGGAATTGTGTAATTCCCTCAGTCCACTGATCTACCACATCTGTGCACTGAAACAAAGTGCTCCAAGAGATTAAGTTGTTGTTTAGTGTCTGATTATTATTAAGAGCTAATAATAATTGACATGCATCTATTTTTAGACTGGAAATCTAAAAATAGATTCTGCCCAATATGTCTAAAAATAGAAGTCCATCTATTTTTCCAACTTGATCAACCATCCACAAATAGCATCCTGCAACTTTTGAAATATGATCACCATGTCTAAAAATAGACTTGCGCCAAAAATAGCCTACGGGCCCACTTAGTGAAGGCGACTCTTTTCACTAAGCTCATCATCTTGTTGAATCTCAACAATACATGGCCAATGAGAACACAATAACACCACTTTCTATGTTCACATCAATGATACTTTGGCTCCATACAATTACTTTGTTTCATGTTTTCTATCTATATATCTCCACAAGTGTATGCGTGCTTCATTGTGTCTATAGAAGTTTTCTTGATACAATCCCTCACCTACAGTAGTTTGATCGATTCCCACCACACCTCCTCGACTCTTCAACAGGTGCGTGAGTGACATAAACTAGATTGAATAGGCCTCATTAATGACATAAGAGTTTCTGTCCATTTCCGAAAATACTTATTCTGCATGACCGCAAATATTGATAGAAATTTAATGTGTTTATATAGATCAACACATTTTTTCTAACACGCTATCCATCGTTATCATTCCAAATGACTTATAGAAGCAAAGATTTGGAATCAAAATTAGCGAGAACTGATCATGATTGCACCACCTCCCTTGTTTTTCTATCCATTATACACAACCTCCTTGATTACGATCGCAGGTTGCAATGTATAAACATTATTTATACAAACTACTACCTAACACTTGTAGCACATTGCAGACAATTCTCCACATTATTCAATATGATCTGCAATGGAGTGATATCACCTCTGAAACGATGAATGTTCATAATTCAAGGTCACGTCTATAACCAAATTACATTCACATCGGTATCTACCAACCACTTGGATTTGCTTTTTGAGTTGTGGTTTCAGTGAGCCTTTTTACACATTTGGTTTCATCCATTATTACATTACATATTTTTATTATTAAATTTTATTTCAAAGGGTTATTAGAGTCACAACTTTACTAGAAAGTGTTTTCAGAGCAAACAAGTCTTAGGAGTAAAACTTTGTTAATTTTGATTAACATGAGAATAGGTCAGTTGATGGTGTGGGATTTAATTTTGAAAAGGTTTTTATGTTCAATATGCAGGTTTATCTCTCTCTCTCTCTCTCTCTCTCTCTCTCTCTCTCTCTCTCTCTCTATATATATATATATATATATATATATATATATATATATATATACATATAATCGAGATTATATAAAATATATATAGAGATTTTTCATTATATTCCTTTACAATGTTATAATACATTATATACATGAGGTGGTAATTGTAGTTCTTTTGACAGGATGTACAAAATCATGCCAAAAATCACTATGCTTGAGAAAACTACAAACTCAATTGCAACCCTTTGCTAATAAGGTTAATCATACAAAGAATATAACACATTCTAAATAGTTATTTTTTATTATATTCCTTTCCAATGTTATAATACATTATATACATACCTTAGTATTCATAAAACCTCAATCCATTAACTTTGAAATAGAATATAACCTCATTTCCTTTAACTCAATTTACAAAACTACAATAAAACCACCATATAACCAAAAATTACATAAACAATTGTAGATTTCCTTATAATCCTGACTCTACCCAACACATCCTTATAGTAAATAAAGCTAGTCCTACAAAATATATATATAACACCCCAAATGAAAGATAATATCATCTTAAATGACTTTCAAATTTCAATACATTCTACTAACAAATCTATTTCATGATAGTATCATCTTAAATGACTTTCAAATTTCAATACATTATACTAACAAATCTATTTTTTCATTAAGATAGTGCTATCTCAAATGAATTTCAAATTTCAATAACATTTGCTATCTCAAATGACTTTCAAATTTCGATGACATTCTATTAACAAATCTCTATTTTTTCATTAAAGTTAAGGTAGTGCTATCTCAAATGACTTTCAAATTTCAATGGCATTCTATTAACAAATCTCTCCCCATGGTGAAGTTATCAATTCACGTACTCATTGTTCTTGCTCGTTTGAGTAGGTTGAAATCCTCCAACCCATTAATGGAGGTAATAAATGCCACATCGTTCAATGCAGAACAGCGGAAGCATGGAGGGCACCTGGCCAACAATGGTGTCAGGCTCACTGTTGTGGACAGCTCAAAACGCAAGGCACTTCATTACGGCATGCCTTTAGGGCCTTTAAACTCTGATAGATCGATGAAGTCAACAACGTAATGCCTGGCACGCTGTTTCTGAACAAACATCATTTCGGTATAAGGGAATTGGCATTTGGCAATTGCAGTGTAGAGTTTGACTGACAGAAACATGCACATAAATTCAGGCACCATAGAAAGTATCTTCAATTTGATTTAAGCCTTAAGGTTCTGTAAATGCAGAATATGAACATGGAGGAAAAAATGGTGGGACTCCAGGGTGGTAATGTGCGCCTTGCATTGGTTTTTGGTGTGTTTTTGTTGATTTCAGGCAGAGGCAGAGGAGTAGTATCAACAGAGCTGACCATGGACTATCAAGCAAATGCATGCCCGAACTTGGAGCAACTTGTTATGAACACACTTTCAGCAGAGACTCTCACGGATCCCACCACTCCTGCAGCCTTGCTTCGTCTCCTCTTCCATGACTGCCAAGTGCAGGTAAGTCTCCTCTGAACTTCGAACTGCATTTCATTTTTATATCAAGGTTTCAAGTTGCAGAAAAAGGTAGAAACTTTTCAATGTATAAAGTGAAATCTTCGTAAATTTTGCATGTTGATAACCCCAAAGCCATTCCTTTGTGGTTTATGTTTTCAGATATCTGTGGTTTGTCGGAATATTGTTTCAGACAGAATTTTCACTTAGAAAGATCACTTCTGGTCAGCTTAAATATGGTCATATGGAGTTTGACCAGAGAGTTTTGAGAGAAGAGAGTGTGACAGAATTGAATTGAATGTGGTCATATGGATTTTGACATATGGAGTTTGAGAGAATTGAATGGTAATTTCTTTATAGCAATTTTACTTAATATCTATAACCTCTCACCCTATTGAACCCTTAATTTCTGTAAATTTCACTCTATTGAACCTTTAACCTTCATAACATCTCAATAACAGAGGTGCTTAACCTCTGTAACCTCTCACTCTATTGAACCCTTAACCTCATTAACATCTCAGTAGCACCTCTGTAACCTCTAACGCTATTGAATCCTTAACCTCCTTAACATCTCAACCCTTAATTTCTGTAAATTTCACTCTATTTGAACCTTTAACCTGCATAACATCTCAATAACAGAGGTGATTAACCTCTGTAACCTCACTCTATTGAACCCTTAATCTCCTTAACATCTCAGTAGCACCTCTGTAACCTCTGACGCTATTGAATCCTTAACCTCCTTAACATCTCAATAACAGAGGTGCTTAATCTCTTTAACATCTCAATCACATTTCTCAATAACATCTTTAGCACCTTGTTTTTAGTCCAATGAACGTTAAAATATCATTTATTGAATCCTTAACCTCCTTAACATCTCAATAACAGAGGTGCTTAACCTCTTTAACATCTCAATCACATTTCTCACTAACATCTTAGTAGCACCTTGTTTTTAGTCCAATGAACGTTAAAATATCATTCATTGTTTATTGAACCCTTAACTTCCTTAACCTCTCAGCTGGTCAACCTCTCTAACTTCAACTTGTCAACCTCTCTAACTTCTCAATAATAAAGATGCAACTTGTCAAACACCTCTAACTTGTCAATAATAAAGATGCTTAACTATAAAAAGTAGATCAACTTGTCAACTTCTCTAACTTCTCAATAATAGAAATACTTAACTAGACCAATTAAACTAAACTAACTTTATAATGTGAATCTAGGTACTATGTCTAATATGATTTTGGAATTCACACAACTCTACTTATTTGTTTGATTTTTACAGGGTTGTGATGCATCCATATTGCTGGATTCTGGAGGACCCATTTCATCGGAGCTGCTTTCGGAAAAAAACTTCGCGATCCGAAAACTCAACGCAATCGACAGAATAAAGTCTGCAGTTGAAGCATCATGCCCAGGCACAGTATCATGTGCGGACATTATTGCATTAGCAGCTCGCGACGCGGTTCGTTTATCTGGAGGGCCAACCATTGCGATTCCTCTGGGAAGAAGGGATTCAATGACGGCCAACAATGTGTTAGCCGATCAATTTCTGCCCTCTGCAGCCATCAGCGTGGATATTATGCTCAACCTATTTACTGCCAAAGGAATGACCATGGAAGAAGCTGTGGCAATGCTGGGTAAGACCAAATTCTCCATTACATAGATAGAAATATATTGACCCCTGGATGCGAAGTTCATGGATTTTTCACCAGCTTTCTCGTTTACGAGAACCTCATGAACCTTTTGATACAGAGTTCCAGATTTATGGGAAGGTTTAAATACCTCCTTGTCCTATGTATTACACTGACTTTTGATGTTGCTCGTACTTGACTTACTTTTGATGTTGCTCGTACTTGACTTTTGATGTTGCTGTTCGTAGTTTTGTCCACTTCGTGTGTTTTTTTAAGATAGTTTTTCCTCTATTCTGAAAGTAATTTTTTTTTATCTTTTTCTTTCTTTCCATTTTTGGGTTAGGTAATGTGAGTTTTTTTTTTCCTTTTCCTTTTTTTTGGTTATGACATGTGGGTTAGGTAATGTGAGTTTTTTTTTTCCTTTTCCTTTTTTTTTGGTTATGACATGTGGGTTCTGACATAAACATAAATAAGTAAAAAGCTTGTATACATACGTTTGGGTTACTCTTTAGAAGGTTACCTTTATGTAAATAATGAACCATTAGCTGGAACCTCCTTCACCCTTTACACTTGATTAACTAAGGTTTCCTCTCCTCATTGGGGAGCAGTGTTTTAACCCATGGTAAGGTAGCATGAGACTATATCCAAGCTAGGTTCAACTATGTGCCACTTTACGTTAAGATGTACCCTCTCAAGTAAGGTCAGCTCTCAAGTCTGATATGCCCCTCAAGTGAGGTAACCTGTCAATTATTGAGTCACTCGATCCATCCCTCAAGGAAGTCAAGTACACCACATACAAAGGAGGTTTTTTTGAGCTCCATATTGTTTTCTTGTCTGGATTGTTTTTTATCCAAAAATGTTTTGCAAAAAGATCCATACCATCTCATCTAAAGGGTAACCAAACGGATGTATACTTTAAACCTTCCTTTAAGCGTGCTTAAAGGTAAGCATTTGGGGTATTTAAAACATCAAAATTAACTCATCTTGTTTGATTGCCACAATTAACATGGATTTTTGTCTATATAAAATTTGTGCCTATGAAATTTAGAATCATTGATCTTTACACAAAGGTAAGCATTTGGGGTATTTAAAACATCAAAATTAACTCATCTGGTTTGATTGCCACAATTAACATGGATTTTTGTCTATATAAAATTTGTGCCTATGAAATTTAGAATCATTGATCTTTACACAAAGGTAAGCATTTGGGGTATTTAAAACATCAAAATTAACTCACCTTGTTTGATTGCCACAATTAACATCCAGATTTTTGTCTATATAAAATTTGTGCCTATGAAATTTAGAATCATTAATCTTTACACAAAGAAGTACCTTAAAAGAACACTCTTAACCTCCTCTATACTCTATTGGCTATTTTTTTATTCTTTTTAGATTAATTCTATACAAACTAAATCTTATACAAATTAATTAATTTACACCTATAAATATATATAATTTACTTTATATCTACTATATATATACTTGAGTGATTACATACTTGTTTGAAACCTTTTTTCATTATATTTAAAACTAATTACACCTCACAGAAACCAACACATTTACACCTTACATATATAAATGTCTTGAAATGATTACATATATGGTGATGATTCAACTCCACAAAAAAATTAACAAATATATCAACAAATATGTATTTTAATCTAATTTAATACTTGAGAATGTATTTTGATAAAAATTTAATTTTTTAATTTTAAATTATAAGTTAAATCTTTTCTTTAAATCTTTAATTGAAAATTTTTAAATTTGTATTTTTATTAGTATAATTTATTTAATCTTTTTCTTTAAATATTTTCTTAATTTATTATTTTTTACAATAATTATTATTTATAATTTATTTAAATTTTTTTTACAATAATATTTAGAATTATATATAGATATATATATAATTCAATTTTAAGGTCATTACTAAATTAGTGTTTGAGACCCACTTATTTGTGGGACAAGGGACTTATTTTAAGGTCATTACTAAATTAGTGTTTTAGACTCTCTTATTTGTGGGACAACGGGACTTACTTTCTGCTAAGTCTAAATTAGTGTTTGAGACTCCTTTATTTGTGGGGCAAGGGACTTACTTTCTGCTAAGTCTAAATTAGTGTTTGAGACCCCCTTATTTGTGGGACAAGGGACTTACTTTCTGCTAAGTTTATGAAGGCATACATACTCTACCTTTCTAGTTTTCAACCTCTTAAGAGGAAACATATGCTTTTAACCATTATGCCCACTCAAAAGAGTGTTATGCCCACTCAAACTATATATATAGAGAGAATTGTGATTCTAGGTTGTTGAATGTCTTATTTCTTTGGGATATTCAAAGGCACCTAATTCATTTTTAGATTATAGATATAATTCATTTTTTTAAGAGTTGGCTGAAAATTTGATTTCACTTTCAAGTTATGAATGCAATTTAAATTTAAAAAAAAAATTCAAGTTTTCCAAAACATTGAATTCATTTTAAAGTTATTATGCAATTTAAACTTAGCTTTTTCTAAATAGATTTTTTTTAATTGATTTTCAATTTATTTACGTAAAATTTAATTTTAACTGAAATTTAATTAGAAATTGAGAAAATTGTAATTTTAAATTGTTAAGTGTCCAAATTTTCTGGAATTTTCAAAGTCATCCCATTTATTTTTACATTATAAATGCAATTTAGCTTTTTCATATTTTTCAAGACAATTTAAACTTAATTTTGTTAATAATTGAAATTTAATTAGAAACTGAGAAAATTGTAATTTTAAATTGTTGAATATCCAAATTTCTTGAAATTTTCCAAGACATCCTATTTATTTTTAGATTATGAATACAATTTAATTTTTTTATATTTTTCAAAACAATTTAAACTTATTTTTATTAATATTTTCTAGACAATTTTTTATTGATTTTAACTTTCATTTTTTAAAAGTTGATTTTATTTAAAATTTAATTAGAAATTGAAAATTTGGTAGGTTTAAGTTATACAATCTCAAACTTGGTTTTATGGAAATTTTCACAATTTTGTTTTCTAAGAATTTCCAAGAAAGAAATTTATTTTTACATTACGAATACAATTTAAATTTTTCAGGTTTTTCAGGACCATTGATTTTTAAATTAAAAATGTAATTTAATGTTATAATTTTTTTATTAATTTGATTTTATTTTTAACATTTTTAATTGATTTTTCTTAAAATTATCATAATTTTAAATTTTCGATTCTCCATGATTTCGGAAACTCAAATCAGTAGACTTATCTTAAGATTATAAATATAATTTAAAAGATAAAATATTACAATCTCATGGTAGGAAAACAAAAGTTAGACAAACACCATACTCTATATCCTGACCTAAAGTAATCATATCCAAATGCAACAAACTATATTATTATCCATTTTCCTTATGTTTTTTTAGAGGATTAATTAATAATCCATTTGATGTTGCAGGTGCACACACCCTGGGCGTGGGGCACTGTATTAACGTGGTGAACAGACTGTTTCCACAGAAGGAAGAAAATCTAGGTTTCATGTACGGCAACTTCTTGAGGCTCAACTGCCCCACCGCAGTTCCGTTGACGAACATCACATTCATTCCAAACGACCTCTCGACCCTACGGTTCGACAACCAGTATTTCAAGGATATCAGCAACGGAAGGGGCCTCTTTACCATCGATTCTGCTATTTCAACGGATCCCAGAACAGCTGCCACTGTATCCCGTTTTGCCAACGATGAGAAGTACTTTTTCCAGGTCTTCTCCTCCGCTTTTGTCAAACTTTCATCCTCTGGTGTCCTCACCGGGAATCAAGGCCAAATTCGCTCCAACTGTCACTTTATGAATTGAAATTACAAGAATGCTTTCAGTTTGCTGTATATTGCAATGTAAATAACTGGTAAACAAAATGGCCATTTTTGCGCATAATTGAATATTTTTTTTTGAATTTGATAACCTACTATAGGATAAAAAATTGAGTTTGATACGATAAAAATTTGAATGAAAAAATATTGATAATATACATCTTAAATATTTTTTGATAATATATAAATTAAACAATTTCCTTTTTATAACAACTATTTCTTTAATTCATTTTCTTTCTAATATATTTGTTCTGAATAATTAAAAAACCTTTTAAATAGAATTCTCTACCCAAAAAAATAGACACTCACCTCTTCATTCCTAACTTATTTATATTTAATTTTTTCTTAATAAATAATGTACATTTATAAATATTCCAAACTCATTTTTATCTTTTCTTTTAATAAAAACATTTATAAATATTCCAAATTCATTTTTATTTAAAATCCCTTTGATTGGAAAAATCAATCAATTTTCATAAAAATTAGGTATTTTCACAAATACTTACTTTCCCTATTTTGACAAAGAGTGAATTTAGTAAAAAAATAAGGAGTTGTCTACTCAGCCAACAGAATAGACTGGACAGCAGTTTTTTTGCCCGAATTTGATTAAAAAAATAAAAAAATCAAGTAGTTGGAGTGTTTGAATTGCATTTTTTATAGTGGAAATGGATTCAGCACTATCAAAAACCCTAAAGGCACCCAAAATACTGAAATTTAACAACTGCAAACAAGATTTTGATAAATCTGCCAAATTTTTTCAAAAACTTTACCGAATTCTACATTATTCTGTGAGTTTTTTTAGACTACGGCAAAAAACAATATTATTCCAATTTTACAATTACCTGCATTTCCATTTCTTCGACATGTAAGCTGAATTATGCTTCACTGTTTGTGTCATCCGGAAAATATTCATAACATCCGGATGAGAATGAGAACACGATTCGGTCTTAGAATCAATGCTTGAAACTCTGCCTTATCGATCATAGCATGCATTTCAGGAGGAAATGGAGATACATTCAGGAGGAAATGGAGATCCTCGACATCTCCTCGCTTGGTACGGCATACCGGTACGCTGCCAAGATTGAGCAGAAATTCAAACAGAAGAAGCGAGACTTTGGATCTGTGAATCAAAAGCAAGGGAAATGTGCTTCCAAACCGCAGAACAAAGGACAGAGCCAAGGCATGGCGGCTAAAGACAACCCGTCAAAGCCACAAGAAAAGAACAACACCACAAAGCCAAAGAAGGACACAGGAAAGTGGTGTGAGTTCCATAAGAGCTCCACTCACAACACAAGTGAGTGTATGAGCCAACCGATGCTAATGGCCGGACAGAGACACGAGTCAGAAGCATGTGGAAGCCTAGAATCACAGCTTTGAAAAGGGAATGAAAAGAGAATCGAGATTATTTGATGGAGCTGGCATGCTGTGCCAATACAAAGATCGAAGGAGAAACCGGAAGATCAGAGAGGAAGAACGTGACTTCCACTCCCCGGATAGTCAGCTCCCTGTACGTTCATTTTCGACAATGAATAAACCTCATTGTTGACCGTAGCGGTGAAGCTTGCCGACCACAGCTCACCCACATCCATACACCATCGGGTGGCTTCACCAAGGACGAGATCTCCGCATCAGCCAGCAGTGCCGCCTTACCTATAGCATCAAGCCCTTCATGGATGAGGTATTATGTGACATTGCTCCTATTGATGTTTCTGATGTATTATTAGGACAACCATACTTGTGGAAGCGTCATGCTGTGTATGAGTCTCAACCTCGTGCTGTTATTGTTACTTTGGGAAATAAGTTGTACAGGATACTAGAGGTACCACCTCCTGCCGCTATCTCTTTGGTTACTGCAAAACAATGCGGTAAGCTCATTTCCCAAACCGAGGAAATTCGTTTTACGATGATGCGCGGGGCAAGAAGAAGACAGTGGCCACGACCTCCAGACAGGGCCCCTCTGCACGACAGCAACAAATGGATAAGGTTGTGGAGGAGTACGGGGACATCTTCACCTCACCCACAGGGGTTCCTCTGCACTGTCAGGTCAAGCACCCAATTGATCTGACCCCAGGTGCGCTGCTACCCAATGGACCGATCTATCGGTGCTCTATTCTGGAGAATGATGAAATCAAGAGGCAGATTCAGGAGCTATTGCAGAAAGGTCACATCATACCAAGTTCATCGCCTTGTGGGAGCCCGATCATGTTGGTACAGAAGAAGGATGGGACGTGGAGACTCTGTATTGACTATCGGGCACTGAACAAGATCACTGTCCAGAATAGGTACCCAATCCCATGGATTGATGACCTTCTAGACCAACTCAAAGGTGAAAAATATTTCAGCAAGATCGACCTGAAGTCTGGGTATCACCTGGTACCAATTGAACCCTCTGATGTGTGGAAGACTACCTTCAAAGCCAAGGAAGACATTTTTGAATGGTTGGTCATGCCTTTCGGGTTGACGAATGCTCCCGCAACCTTCATGAGGATGATGGAAGACATCTTGCAACCATTCACCAACTCATTTGTAGTGGTGTACTTGGTTGAAATTTTGATCTTTAGCAAGACTTGGGAAGAGCACCTTCACCACATCTGACAAGTCCTCCAAACACTGCGGCAACACAAGTTGTGTGCCAATTTGGAGAAGTGCACGTTTGGCATGACCCCGGGTTCAATATACGGGATACATTATTGATGAAAGGGGGGTGCATGTGGATCTAACCAAGATCCAAGTCATTCAGGATTGGCCAGCCCCAACCACTCTAACAGAGCTTGGCAGCTTTCTGTGTCTGGATAATTTCTACCGCAGGTTCATGTTGGGATTCTCTCATATTACTTGTCCCTTGAGTCAAGTCATGAAGGGAGGAGCAAAAGAAAAATTCTTTTGGTCAGAATATCAACATAAGGCATTCATAGAGTTGAAACATCACCTCTGTTCTGCCCCAGTGCTCGCATTACCAGACTTGCAACAACCATTTGAGATCAAGACAGATGCCTCTAACTATGCTATTGGGGCACTTCTTACTCAACATGGACATCAAGTGGCATATCACAGTGAGAAATTTTCTGACACAGTTCGCAAGTATCAAAATTATGATAAAGAAATGTATTCCATTGTGCAGGCTTGTCGACAATGGAAGCATTACATTTTGGGGAAAAAGCAATCATCCACACAGACCACCGGCCCCTGCAGTTCATATAGACACAAGGGAAGTTGCAGAATGATCGCCATCAGAAGTGGTCCACATATCTGCAACAGTTTCATTTGAACATAAAGTACAAGAAGGGTAGCACCAATAATGTTGCCGACTGCCTCAGCCGACCACCGATCGTGGCGCTCACCACCGTGCTCAACTCTTGTGGGCACGAGACTTCTGATTGGCCGCTGCTCTATGAGAGTGACCCAGAATTCGGCCACGCTTACAAGGCACTCTTGGGGGGCACGCAAGTTCCAAATTTTCACCTCCAAGATGCACTTTTATGTCACCTAGGACACCTTTGTGTTCCTTCAAGTGAGCATGCCAAGATGATATGGGAAGCACACTACAGTAGAGTCGCTAGGCATTTCGAGGTCGAGAAAATAGTAGCAATCCTACAAAATTATTTCTATTGGCCGAACCTTCGAAAGGATGTCAAGAAACACATCAGATCCTGCACTTCTTATGCCATTGCCAAACCGACCATCAAGAAGCAAGGCCTATATACTCCGCTACCTACCGCGAGTCGGCCTTAAGAATCCATCTCCATGGATTACATGTCGAACCTGCCTTCTCTTAAGAATGGAAATGGCTTGTGTTTTTGTAGTCGTTACAGATTCTCGATGATGGCCATTATGGTGGCCTGTAAGAAGAATATCACAGCAGAAGCCACTGCTACACTCTTCTTTGAACGAATGTGGGTGCACTTTTGGATGCCACAGTCTATCATATCAGATCGAGATAGCAGGTTCCTCAAGACATTTTGGTCCAGCCTCTGGTCAATGTTTGACACAAAGCTCACCAATTCCACAACTTTCCATCCTCAAACAGATAGCCAGACAGAGGTCGTCAACAGAATGATTGTACACATTCTGCGCATGTACAATTCAAAGCATCCATGCACATGAGACGAGAGCCTCCTCTATGTACAACATAGTTATAACAGGGCTCTCCACAGTTCAATTGGCCATAGGCCCTTTCAGGTGGGCTTGGGATTCCCAGCCACTGTGTCCCATTGACGTAGCCATGCCATTGTTTGCTCGGGCGGAATTCGACTCGTGTCCGGTGCGAAGTTGACAAAGCAAGTAGCTTCATCGAGCGCATTCAACACATCCACCAACATGTTCATGATATATTGGACAGAGCCAATGCCAAGTACAAGCAACGCCATGATCAACACCGGGTGCCACACAATTTCCAGGTGGGCGACAAAGTATGGCTACATTTGCAGAAGGAGCGCCTCACTGGACCCCACCGCAAGCTTCACCCGCTCGTCGGGTCGTACATTGTCACCAAGGATGTAGAACAATGCCTTCAAACTTAGTATTCCTCCATTCCTTGGTCTGCACCCATTCTTCAATGTGGATCGCCTTCATCCTTACTTCCCACCTCTACTGGACACGTCGGACATTGCAGAACAACTCACACCAAAAGATTTAAACCCAGACTGCATGGAACAGGCCACCAAAAATTGTATCATGGACATGCAAATCAAGAACACTCGCCAACAGAAGATCCAACTGTATCAGGTTGTCAAAGCTGGCCAACTCCTGCACCAAGGAAAGTGGTTCACCAAGGACCAAGTTCAGCAGAAATTTCCTCATCTCATGGAGGAACTTAACGTAATGGGGACCATTGCTTCCTAAGGGGGGAGGAATGATCCAAGTGGATATTGGTGGCCACCCGCCTATTCCACTTGGGCCCCCACCATTGTCTCTTTCAGTTTTTCAGTTTTGGCATAACTTACTATTTTTAGCATTTTTTCAAGTCCTGAACTTCCGGAGCCATTTTGAGGCTCTAAACGACGTTTTTTGGGCATTGCGCCTCTAGTATATATCATTCCGTTCCAGCAAAAGTTGTAGTCCTCGGATAGAGCTTTCTAATGATGTATCATGTGCGTCAAACGGAGATAGTATGCCAAAGCTACATCCCTGGGAAGTTGAAACACCAATTTACCCAAACGGGGCCCATAGTTTTGGCGCTTCATCTCCTAGGGTTAGGTTTTTGGATGTTTAGGGTTCTCCATTGTTTCTCAATAATAAATAGGCCCTCGAGCCTCATTGTGACTCAGTTCAGAGGCCTGTAGCCGCCACATCTCTTCTCAGAGATAGTTACCAGCGCCCTAGCTAGTTTTATTTCCATTCTGTCTGTAAGCAAATTTCAATTCTTTGATATTAATGAAATGAAGTGTTATTTCCGCTGCGTCTCTGTATTTATGGTTATATGTTTATTCTGTTGTGTTCCTGCATAAATCCGGATCAGTATCAGAGCCCATACGGGCTTGAACCTCGGCCCCTCCTGGGGGCTGAGAGAAACGAGAGAAATAAAAGAGCATATCAATATTGTTTAAAGTTTTTTTTAGTTTGTCCATTCGAGTTGCACGCTGCAGAAAGTTGTTGTTCGTTGTGTGTGCAGAGGCTAGAGAGACCTGCATGGAAAGACTGGCGGGCGTAGCACAATGAGCGTGGATCTGTGTTGTAACCAAGCTGGTTCCTTTGTTGATTTTTGGTGATTATATGCGTGGAGGAGAGTCGAGCTCCATTATTGTGTTGGACTGTGTAGGTCTGAGTTCAACTTGGTGAATTTAGGGGACCACACCCTCGAATCCCTCGATCCATTCCCACGAGCTGAATCCTCCATGATCTGAATCAATTTGAATGTGCACAGCGAGGCGAGGGCCTGTGTGTGGAGGATTGTCGAAACATAGCGATCTGCCAAGATCTCAATTTGCAACAATCGTGGACAACTTTGTTTCACTGTGTTGTCTGAGTGAGGAATTTCCACAGTCGACCCCTTTGCTCAGATCGGTTTCATGCTATCGTGGGCTTTGTCGCTAAAGAAATTCATGAAGTAGCTTAAGATCTTGCATGGGCTAATGATTCCAACTTGCATGACACGATAGCTACAGTGAAGAGAGCGTTCTCCATGTGGAAGGGCAGACCTCCGCCCACGGCAAAGCCGAGTGTGGACTTCAACGCCGAGTAGTAGTGGGAGGCGACGAAGGCAGATGTGGCGACAATGGCTCTATTGCGTGCACAATGTGTTGAAGAAGGGATCCCGACCACGATGTCGATTTAACAAACAAGCACAATTTTTTGGTGTCCATTAGTCTGCGGCTGCAGGGACTGTGGGGAGGCCCTACGTCTTATCGTGGAGGGCGCAGCGATGGTGAGGACTGTCGGGAATCGATCTAGAATAACACCCGTTTGTCGGATAAAGTTTTTTTTGGGTTCTCGCAGAGGGCAGCCTTGTTAAATACCGGGGAGATGGCGGAAGCCTTTGTGCAGAGAGAAATGGATTGGTAGAGTCTTTATGAATTAATCTCTGTTGAAATGGTGTCGTTGGCCTAACCAGAATAGGCATGCTTTATACAAATCCATTCGCATTATTGGCCTCATGCGTGACTGGAAAATTTGTCGATGTGAATCGAGTGTTCATGTGTGGGAAATAATTTTTGTGTCAGTTGTATTGGAGATGGCACCGGAGCGTATGGCATCACCATCGAATAAGACAAAGATGTTTGGAGATTACATGGCAATGAAGGCGGTAGGGGTTGGGTCCTTTACCGAGGTATGGAAGGCCAAGCATACACTCCCCGACAACCATGTGGCTATAAAAGATGTCAATTTGCAGAAGCTCAATAAACATCTCAAAGATTGCCACTGCGAGATCAAATTTCTCAAAAGCATGGTAGTGTGGGAAAGAGTCAACCATTCGATGAAGTTCCATTCTCAAAGAAGTGTTTGTGTGTGGGTCGCTACTAATTGATGCTCTGGAGAGCCCCTCACCATCAGTACGTTTGATTGGGTCATCTACGCACAATATGATTGTGAAAGTGTTGAGCGCAACTGATGCTCAGATCCATTAGATGTGTATTGCAGAGTGTGTCGTAGGAAATGAAATTGGGAAGATTCCCTTAGTTCTGATGATCCCATCAATCATATGCATATTGTAGAGTGCCTATTAGGAAATTAAATTGGGACTCCTCATTAGATGTTTTTGGGGATGGTCGACTAGTAGTTTTGAATCCATGGTTCGAAGTATTTTCCTTAAACTAGTGCATGTGACTATCAATTCTGTCGCCTGATATCGTCTTCATTTCGTCCCGATGTTGAGGGTTTCATGTTTAGCTAGTGTGTAGTACATAAAACCTGCATTGTTCCCTTTCCTGTGAAGCTCACATTTGTAGTAGAGCTTCACTTAAAGGCAGATCAGAAAACCTGGAAGGTCGGTGTCGTCGCTAGAGAGATCCAGAGCGATAATCTAACTGGTCATACCAGACATGGAAAGTTTGTAAGATTTTCGCTAATGGAAGAGAATTGTTTTGGTGACTGTGGAATTGGAGGTGTTGAACAAAGTTCGCGTGCCTAATTCTGCCATTCATTTTTTGCAGACTATTTAGTCGTGGATGCAAAATATTTGTTGGACAATGCTGGAATTCGTCCAACGTGTGGATGACGTGGAATCCTCCATCCACGTCTGGAAGTGTGGCATCTGGCTGCAGTGGCAACATGGCCACATTCAAAGGTGAGTAATACCCTTGATATATGCATTCAGTTGTGTGGTGGTTCGAGAAGGTTATGCTTCTATGCAGTAAGACGCTACCCTGCTAGCAGAAGAAGAAGTAGAGGACTCGTTGATAAGGAATTCTACTTTCTTCAACTTTCTGTACCTTGACAATGTTGGTGCTGGAAAGTCAGTTGTAATTAAATAGTATGATTGGTGATCATGTTGTGTTACAAGGGAAACTGGTGCTAGCGTATCAAGCGTTGCGTCCAGACAACATTTTGGGCAGTGTGGTGAGATGCTTGGAATTGATTATGTTTGTATACCATAACAATATTTGGTGAACTGCGCAACATAAGTCTGGTGAGTTGCAGTTGATGGCAACGTTTTTTGCAGCGTTTGTGGCTAAGGGAGGAGATAGGGTGAAGATGAAACTGAAAGCTCCAACATATTTTCTTTGATGAAACAAATTTGTCTTCGTGAATTCTTTTGTTTTCATGTTGAGACAGATCACCTTAACATGTAAATGCATTCATGTAAATCTGGTTAAGAATTAGATGTTGTATTGTTGTGACATTTAGTTTGGCCAACTATTGTCACGAGTGAGAGTCTTTGTTGGAATTGGCCATTCCAACAATAGACAAATTTATTTGTAGGAATGATTTACTACCAGATATGATGAAGACATTGAGAGTGAAAATTGCATCAAAGGATAGTAGTTGGACCTACATCAGAGATTGAAGGAGGATGGACAATCAAGTTTGTGTGTGTTTTTTGTGAGTTTCTTGGAATAGACTCTTGATGATGAGTCACACGGTTGAATGGTAAGCAAGTCTAGGATGGTTTTGTAGTAGTCATGTTATGTACCTGGTAACTCCAAGTGTTGGAGTATGTAATGTAAGCCTTGTAAAGGCATATGTATCCCCGTGAAGTTCGTGGTTATCTAAAAACCACTTTGTAATTACACGTTCGTGGTTAGCCAGAAACCATTTTGCAATGTTGGTTTGTGGTCGGCCAGAAACCACGTGTAATAGTGAAGTGGACTGGAAACAGGTCTGTGCCAGTGTTCACCCACTAATGAAGAGATCCAGTGAAAGGTCGTCAATGAAGTAATCTGGTGCAAGCTCGCCGATGAAGAAATCCAGTGAAAGGTCACCGATGAAGAGATCCAGTGAAAGGTCGTTGATGAAGGGATCCAATAAAAGTTTGCTGAAGAGATCTAAGATAGATCTACTACCGGTGAGAGTTCACCGATGAAGGAAGAGCATGGTTACGGGTCATCCGATAAAACCCACATTGGAGGGGGGTCTATAGATACAGGTACATGTATGCAGTGATAATGGTTGACAGAACCATGTATGCGAAGGACATCCTACGAGACTAGCGGTTGCAGTGGTTGGTACCCATGCATTCTGGTGGATGGTTGCTCCTTTATATGGATGTCGACATATCCTTTTGTTATGTTTGACCACAACTAGATTTTGCGAAGTGATATCGAGACAAGTAGTCATTAAGGGGGTGTGTTGGAATATGTAATTCCTACTTGTCTTCGGTTGTGACTTTCTATGTATAGAGTTTGTTCCTATTCCATAGGAGTTAGCTAAATCTAAGTTCCTAGTTTGGTGTGAGGTTGAGATATTCTCTCAACCAACTTATTCCCCTATCTTGAGACAATACTTCATATATATATGTAACTCTATTTGATTAATAGAATATAGCATGAACAATGAGATTTTATCTTTTAACACCATCAAAAACTTCTGGGACACCCAAAATCTTGAAGTTTGACAGCTGTAACCTGAATTTACAAAAAATATTGAATTTTTGGATTAAAAATCCAATGACCAGGACTTCAAGGGAGGTCACCCATCTTTTGTTGAAGCTCTGAAAATGGGTGAGAATGTGTGAAAACCGTCAATTTTGATGAGTGAGTCTGTTTTGAAATTCCAACCCTGCCCATCCCATGCAGAGTTTTCCCCACAATCAAGCCCACTTAGCTTGCTACCCCATTTGCAAAATCTTAGCAAGTATTGTGCCTTGTGAACCATTCAACTAGAGCTCATTTCACTCTGTATATTTAAGTATTGAGGGGTATTGGATATCATTTTTTTAGAATCTCACTAAGTTAAATAAGTCATTCATCTATAACCATTTCCATGTAATTCATCTATCACCATTTCCATTAAAAATAATACTAACTGACTCATTAAATAAACTATAAAATAAAGATGACTTTTTAACCTAGGCTACAACTTATTTATGTCTTTAAGCTAGTCGAGAAGCAAGAGTGAATATTTAATATAGTTTTATGGCTAAGGCCAAAGCATATAGTTTGTATTGGTTTAGAATATATATATTTTTTAAATCAATTTAAAATCTTTAGATTATATATATATATATATATATATATATATATATATATATATATATATATATATATATATATATATATCTTATTTTATTTTATTTGAGTTTTTAAATTTTTTTTAGTATATAGTTTTTAAATTTGTTTTTTTTTAATAACTTTTAATTTAAATTAAATAAATTACAAAATAAAAATAATTTAACAAAAAGTTGGAAGAAATTTAAATGTTTAGGGGAGATCGTTATTTTATGGCTTTGATGTTGAAGATGTTTTACGGTTGTCTAAACTTCTATAGATATTTAAGGAATTCAGAATTATGTTGTTTGAATTTTTTGTAATTTAATTTCAATTAATTTTAATAAAAATTGAGTTGTTTGTATAAAATTTTCTATAATTTTTTTTTATATAAAATTGATTATTTATATTCCAACACTCTTAAGAAGATAATTTAGCAGGAATTTTGGTATTTATTATTGATGGAGATTTTTCGAGGAGAACTGTATAATCTTTGAGAATCCTTGAAAGTTGAGGATGGTAACTCCATCAATCATCCTGAACCAAAAAGCTCTTTCCAACAAAGTTTTAAGAAGTTAATCTATCGGGAATTTTGATATTTATCATAATTGTATGTATTGAAGCTTTATATGTATAATTCTTTTATAGTATTTTTCAATAAAATTTGAAAAATATAAATTAATTTTCATTTATTTATTATAGTTTTTAAAGGCAATTTGACAAAAAAATTTAATATTTATGATAATTTATGTATTGTATTTTATAGACAATTTTTTTATGAGAAAATTTTATCATAGTTTTATATATTTAGTAAAGCATGCATTATTCAACGTATAATTTTGAACCTATGATATTTTAGGAAGAAACATATACTCTTAATCATTAAGCCTACTCAAATCATGCTAAAAAATTATTATAATTCCATATTAAAAATTTATAATAACATATTTTTACATTTTTTATAAAAAAAACAAATTTAAAAACTTTAAAGATAATATTAATCTTTTTCAAAACCATTTTAAATAATTTTTATTTATTTTAAAATTTTAAAATTATATACTTAATATATTAATTAAAAATCATATAGAATAATTTTTTAACAATATTAAACTAAAATAAATTTTTCATAAATTTTTCAAATATTCTTTTAAATATTTAATATTACATAATTTATTTCACTTAAGTTATAGTTATATATATATATATATATTGTGACAACCTCATTAAGAGTTAACTAGTATTAACTAGTTAAAAACAATTTGCTTAATTTTATTTTCTGGCAAGAAAGACTTAATTGTTATTGTTTATAAACAAATTATTATCATTTTTGTTATTGAGTTATTAGGAGAAACTGATGAATGAAAAGAAAGTCTTTTAAGTTGTTGGTAAAAGTTTTCCAAGAATAGGAGGTGGTTGGGGACAGTTGGAAAACAGTTACCTACTCCTCTAAGGATAAAGTTGAATCCCAAGGGAGGAGTAGGGGTTCTGTGAAATTGGTAAAGGGGAAGTATTTTCTAGAGCTGGTTGGGGACCAGTTGAAAATAGCTTTCAACAACCTTGTAAAACCAGAATATCTATATATGACTGGATTGGCCTTCCAGAGGTCACATCAGAGAGTTCCACTGTTAACCCATGGCAACGTCCAGATTCTGGAGCTAGGGGACAAGAGGAGGACGTCATAGCCTCCCTTGAATAGTTGGGAGGACCACAGCTTGTATCTAGATTTTCAGATAAGTACTAATGTGTAATTCTTTTAGCAGGATAAATGCTGGTATGAATGGGGTGTTAGCAATAGTTTGGATGTATTGAATACTGCTACATTTTAATTACAGTGTGTAAGAGTACAAACATGTATGTTTCTATCTACATGTAGGTAGAAATGAAATCTTGTATTTGGTATTATTTTCTTTCCTGTTATTACTGTAAGTTATGATACTAGAATATCAGTAAACAGAAGATTACCGTATTTTCATTTTTCTTCTTCTCATGATATGAGAAAAATAGAGGATAAGCCGAATAGGCTTTATATTAATAAAAAAAACAGAATAAATATAGAAGTATGAGAATCATAATAATAGACAGAATTCTGAGTTACGTCTATTGATTTATAAACCGCTTGAACTACAGTTAAAGGCTTAGTGACAAGCTAACAGAAAAACATACCCATTAGAAGAACGTTTATGAGGGTTACTAAATAAGTGAACGTGGAAGCACTTAACAAGGGTTTATGGCCTCACGAACTGTTGATCTCAGTTCTGGGCGTGGACCCAAACCAAGACTTCATCGTTCGCAGCCAAGTAACCATCTAAACATGGACAGGATGACGACGGTCCAGGCGCCTTAGTCTAGAACTAAATGGGTACATAACAGAACTCTTGAAAATACAGAGACAAACCTCTGAAAAGAAGGCATGCGATGAAAGATAATAACCCAAGTGTGTAATAGAAAAACCCTTGCTTATGAAAGAAAAATGAATATGCATGAAACTCAGAAGTTAACAATATGTTGTAGAAGTCTTTTTCTTTTAAGCCTCTGATAGAGGGTAAAGAAAGATATATAAAACATTGCATTGAACTAATAAGTCTTCACTGTAAACAGAGAATCTTAACGCAATACGAAGCTGATAAACTGATACGAGAAGAAGACATTTAAATATATCATTAACAGGCATTTGTTACACTATATAATCACAACAAAGTTTCCATCTCTGAATTCGTCAAGCTGGCTAGAGCTTAGCCTCTAAGTTTGTAACGACATGCAAAAAGAATTAAGGGAGAAACCCTATGTTAAAAACTATAAATATAGACAGATTAAAACCCTAAGGTCTCCTTCAAATAATAAAAATGTATATCGTTACAGAGTTCGGGAAACCCTGGTTCGGATCTTAAACCCGAAGACCCATAAAATGTCATAACAGTTCGTATTGAAAACAAATGTTATAGTCAAACACCGTATCTATAGGGTTCGGTCTTCCTTGAGACCTCCAAGTACCTGTGAATGCCAATATGGGAGAATTTAAGTTGCGGCCGAGTTAAGTCTGAGAACCAACAGGGTTGAATGCCCAAAGTAATTGACATTACTAACCTACAACAGTATTTTACAAATTAGTACAGAGAATCGAAAAACATAGAGCATAAATCAATTGATAATAAGAATAAACGAAGGAGAAAGCAATAAGAAACTATAACGCAGGGAAATTACCTGAGGAAGGAACTCCAGACCGTGTTGTGGAAGCAAGAGTAAAAGAGAAGGGTTAGACTCAGTAGTAGAAAGGCCGAGGGTTTCATAGTTCGAGCACCGGAAACAAAAGCAAAATGGGAATGAGAAACTTAATGAAACTATTTACCTTTGAGCCAAGAAGAAAACCATATCCTAATGTGCTGAACCCTTGAGACCTGGATTGGAGTCCCACTTTACCTGGAGAAACCTTAGCATGGTTTAAGTTGAAGAGTTTTCAATTAAAATAGCATATTGTAGCTCAAAACAAGAAAACTATAAGTGAATAGCTGGAGTAACCTGAAGGGCGACGAAGCATTTGCCAAGTTTTGCAGTCCTGTTAAAGGGTTTGTGACAGAGCGGTTGAGGGCGAGGGTGAGCCAAGTGAGCCAAGTGAAAGCGCCAAAATCTGATGAGCAACCCAATTAACTCACAGTAATCCGCAGATGAAATTGGAAAGATCTCGATAACACAAAGGATTCGAGGAATATCCCACAGCTGTACTGTGGTAGTAAATGCCCCGTACTGGTTACTAATGAGAGGTGTTGACAAACCATGCACGGAGGAGCCGTGGAGATGCCAGGTGGGCGAGAAAAATCCCAAGGATACCGCCAGCATAAACAGAAGTGTTAAGAGGAGGATTTGCATATATATATATATATATATATATATATATATATAAAATTCAATGTTAATTGATTGTTTATAAATGGTTTAATAAATTGCATCGAAATTCCCATAACTAAAGATCAACACCCAGAGTTGACGGATAACCATAATTATATAATGTCATCCATTATTGTTGAATGATTCGATAAGTTTTGCAATGATACATATGTATGTATAGTGCCGAAAGTCAAGGTTACAAGTGTAGATCTTGTATATATATATGTTATGAATACAATCTATATGTTCCAAGGTTACGTTGTATGTAACTTTTATTTGTTGGCATGGGTAATGAATTTGGTTAAATTCATCTTTATTTTGATTATGGTAATTTTTTTTTAATATACAGTAATTTTTTAGTAATGAAGGTGACAAGTGGTATCAGAGCCTGTTGCTACATTGGGATCCTAAGGGTCTAGTAACAGTGAAGCTGTGTATGTGAATAGTGCACTGAGAGAAAGCGAGTGACAATGAGAGGAGCTACAGCATCACAGTCACAACCAGAGGAAACTCAAACGTCAACAGTTATGAATCCAGAAATGTGGGTTCAACTAACTGTTGAACAACATCAAAAGACCAGTCGGTTGCTAGAAGAGAAGTAGCATCAAACTTGTTTTTTATTGAACACAGTGTAGCAATTGCAGGAAGAAATGCAAAGAGTCTGGAAGGACAATGAAAGAATGTTACAAGATCAAGAAAGAATTCTTAAGAGTTTTTCTGACAAACAAAATCAAGAGATAAATCATCCTAGTGCTAAAAGAAGCTTACCAGCTGAAGAAGATCAGAAAACAAGAAATAACATCACAGACAGAGTTGAAAAGAGTCCCTCCCAGAGGAGCAAAAACAGAAATTATAATGAGGCAGAGTCAGGCAACTTGTCTGACCAGCAAGATACTAAGAGACAGAAAGTGGAATTGCAAGGAGAATTCGGCAAGATTAAACCACCAACGTTTGATGGTGAGGCAGAGGAGGTGGCTGAAGCCTGGTTAATCAATATCAATAAGTACTTTCAGGTATCTAAATATAGCAGCAATCTGAAATCCAGATTGGCTATATACCAGTTACGAGAGAAAGCCACTCTGTGGTGGGAAGAGGTGAAAAATATACGAAGCATTGATGAACGGGATATCACATGGGAATTGTTTCAGCAGTACTTTAAAGACAAGTACTTAATAGAAGGTTTTATGATGACAAAGCTAAGGAATTCCATGATCTTCGGTTGGGACAAATGACCATGGATGAATATGTTACAAAATTTACTTCCCTGTTGCGTTACGTTCCCTACCTCCGAGAAGAAAAAGCTAAGGTGTAGAGGTTCTTAAGTAGTTTACCAGCTAATATGAGAGAACGAATAGAATTTGTTAATCCTCAAACCATGGATGATGCCATCCGTAAAGCACGCTTGTGCTATCAGCAGGCCAAGTCCAAAGGTGAAGGAGGAAAAAGCTGGCAGCCAAAGAAAAGTCAGAAAAATAATACCAATTTTAAGAGTAGTAAAAGTAGCAACTTTAAAGGCTCAGCACGGAATTCTATTAGCAAACAGTTTGGTAGGAATCACCAAAGAACCAAGTGGCCAGCGGAGGAGAAACCCACAGAAGCATCTAGTAAGCTAGATCAGGGACAGATTTCTAAGCCTCCCCTACAGTGCTGGGGCTGTGGGGAAGCCCATTATTATAAAAATTGTCCCCAACGGAACAAGAGTGAAGTTGTAACAAATTTGCAGGAAGCATCTACTGTGGGGGACGTGGCGCGCAATATACCTCGTATAAATGCAGCCTTGGAAGACAGATAGGCTGATTTTCAGCCCACGATGATTGAATTAGAAGGTACTTTACTAACTAAACCTGTTTCAATTTTAGTAGATCTTGGAGCAAGTTTGAGTTACGTAAGTCCTAAAATAGTGGAAATGTGCAAATTAAAAGAGCAGAAATTTAAGAGTTCCTGGTTAGTTCAGTTAGCTACTGGGGCAAAACAAAAATTAACTGCAAAAGTTCCTAACTGTATATTGGAGGTAGCAGGACAAAAGTTACAAGTAGATTTAAATATATTGACATTGAGGTCTTATGATGTGTTTTTGGGCATGGATTGGTTAGAAAGACACTGGACCCTAGTGGACTACAAGGAAAAGTTCATTTACTTCAGAATGCAAGATGGTACGTGGAAAGAAAGTCAAGGAATTAAAAAGCATGTGCAGTTGCGTCCAATAACAGCAACCCAAATGGGTAAGTGTATCAGAAAAGGATGTCAATTGTATGAAATTCAAGTAGGATATGCAGACTCCAAAGAAAAGGCACCAATAATGGAAGATATTCCTGTGGTACAGGAATTTATGGATGTATTTCCAGAAAACATTCTTGGTTTGCCACCCAAGAGGGATATTGACTTTACCATTGAGTTGCCACCAGGAGCCTCTCCAGTGTCAAGAGCTCCTTATAGAATGTGTGCTAGAATTAACAGAGCTGAAGATACAGCTACAAGAACTGTTAGACAAGGGCTATATCCATCCAAGTGTGTCTCCTTGGGGAGCACCAGTCCTTTTTGTTAAGAAAAAGGACGGAACCTTAGGCATGTGTATGGATTACAGGTAGCTTAATAAGCTAACTGTTAAGAACAAATACCCCTTACCAAGAATCAATGATTTATTCGATCAAGTGGGAGGGGCTAAGGTGTTTTCTAAGATAGACTTAAGATCCGGATATCATCAAATTCGGATTAAGGATGAGGATATTTGCAAAACAGCATTCCGCACACGTTATGGGAATTATGAATTCGTGGTGCTGCCCTTTGGATTGACAAATGCACCAGCAACCTTTATGAGGTTGATGCATGGCATATTTCATCATTTTTTGGATAACTTCGTACTTATTTTCATAGATGACATATTGATATACTCTAAAAGTGAGGAGGAACATAAAGAACATTTGAGAATAGTCTTGGAAATGCTGAGAAAGCATCAGCTTTATGCCAAATTTAGCAAATGCGATTTCTTTAAATCATAAATCCAATATCTGGGACATGTAATATCAGTTGTAGGGATAGTTGTTGATCCAGAAAAGATCAAAAATATTATGGAATGGCGAGTACCTCAGAATGTGGCTGACATTAGATCATTTATCGGTCTAGCTGGTTATTATAGAAGATTTATAGAAGGGTTTTCTAAAATTGCTTTCCCTATTACATCTTTGCAGAAGAAAGGAAATCTTTTCAAATGGACGAATGAATTTCAGAACAAATTTGAAAAGCTGAAACAACTCCTAACTACAGCACCGTTACTGAAGGTAGCTGACCCTGATAAAGACTATGAGGTTTGTACTGATGCAAGCAAAGAAGGAGTTGGCGCGATATTAACTCAAGAAGGTAAAATGATAGCCTATGAGTCTAGGAAACTGAAATAACATGAACACAAATATTCTACTTATGATCTGGAGCTTACAACCGTGGTGCATGCTCTTCGAGTATGGAGGCATTATCTACTGGGTAAGAGGTTTGTACTTAAAACAAACCATAGCAGCTTGACTAATTATTTTAAGCAAGCAGATTTAAATTCTGGACAGGCAAGATGGAATGCCTTTTTGAGTGAATTTAACATGGACATACAACATGTTAAGGGAAAAGAAAATGGAGTTGCAAATGCGTTGAGCAGAAAACTACATGGTATTTATGCCTTATATAATAATCAGCTAGAAATCCAACTGTTGGAACAGTTAAAGGAAGAAGCACAGAGGGATCCAGAATATAAATTCCTATGGCAGCAAATGGAAGAAGATAAGAGCAAGGAAATACATTTGAGTATGAAAAGAATGAAAATCAGGTTTTGACTTTTCAAGGAAAAATTTATGTGCCTAATCGTACAAGTCTAAAGGAATTAATACTGAATGAGTTCCACCGCAGCAATTATGCTGGTCATCCAGGATATCAGAAGATTCTTACTGCAATAAGAAAGGTATATTATTGGCAAGGTATGCATAAGAATATAGCTGAGTATCTAAGCAAATGTTTGGAATGTCAGCAGGTTAAGGTGGAGCACCAGCATCCTGCAGGGCTATTGCAGCCCATACCCATCCCTGAATGGAAGTGGGAAGTTATCTCCCTAGATTTTATCACGGGTTTACCACGAACAAAAATACATAATGACTCAATTATGGTAGTAGTAGAAATATTAAGAAAATATGCCCATTTTATACCTGTACAGTCTACATACAAGACGGTACAGATTGCTGACATATTTATGAAGGAAATCTTCAGATTGCATGGTATACCAAAAAATGTGATTTCAGACTGGGATGTTAAGTTTACATCCGCATTTTGGAAAACTTTGTTTTCTGGTCTGGGAACATAGATACACTTTAGTACTTCCTATCATCCTCAGACTGATTGGCAGACAGAACGGGTAAACCAAGTTTTGGAATACATGCTGCGTATGTATGTGATGCAGCAACCAACCAAGTGGGAGGATTATTTGCATCTTGTGGAATTTGCTTATAATAATGGGTATCAGGAATCTTTGAAAATGAGTCCCTTTGAGGCATTGTATGGTAGGAAATTTCATACACCCATAAACCGGAGTAGCCCAGAAACAAAATTATTGTTGGGACCTGAAATGTTGGCGGAAATGGAAGCTGAGGTAATAAGAATAAGGCAGAATTTGAAGGCTGCGCAAGATAGACAAAAGATTTATGCAGACAAGAAAAGGTCCTACTGTGAATTTGTGGTAGGGGACCATGTTTACGTAAGAATTAAGCCCAAGAGAAGTACCATGAGATGGACCTCTTGTGTCAAATTGGCTCCCCGGTACTTTGGACCTTTCCAAATACTGGAAAGGGTGGGACCTTTAGCCTATAGATTGGCTTTACCCAGCCATATTCAAGTTCACAATGTGTTCCATGTGTCTTTGCTGAAGCGATATGTACATGATGAAAAACATGTAATTCATTGGCAGAATATTCAGGTAGTAAAAAGGATAAAAATCCTAACTTGAAGTTTTGAATAAATTTAAGCATACTAACTTGAAGACATTTTTGTTTTTCAGGTAGAACCAGACGGAGATTTTCTGGTCGAGCCACAACGCATACTTGACCGAAGAGAAATTGAACTTCGCAAAAGAGTAGTTATCTAGGTGAAAGTGCAATGGAAGCACTTCGGACCGGATGAAGCTACCTGGGAGGATGAGAAATTTATGTTGGAAGCCTACCCGGAGCTCTTTGCAGAGCTGGGCTGAAACATCGAGGACGGTGTTACTTCTAGGGGGGAAGATGTGACAACCTCATTAAGAGTTAACTAGTGTTAACTAGTTAAAGACAATTTGCTTAATTTTATTTTCTGGCAAGAAAGACTTAATTGTTATTTTTTATAAAAAAAATTATTATCTTTTTTGTTATTGAGTTATTAGGAGAAACTGATGAATGAAAAGAAAGTATTTTAAGCTATTGGTAAAAGTTTTCCAAGAATAGGAGGTGGTTGGGGACAGTTGGAAAACAGTTACCTACTCCTCTAAGGATAAAGTTGAATCCCAAGGGAGGAGTAGGGGTTCTGTGAAATTGGTAAAGGGGAAGTATCTTCTAGAGCTGGTTGGGGACCAATTGAAAATAGCTTTCAACAACCTTGTAAAACCAGAATATCTGTATGTGACTGGATTGGCCTTCTAGAGGTCACAGCAGAGAGTTCCATTGTTAACCCGTGGCACCGTCCAGATTCTGGAGCTAGGGGGCAAGAGGAGGACCTCATAGCCTCCCTTGAATGGTTGGGAGGACCACAACTTGTATCTAGATTTTCAGATAAGTACTACTGTGTAATTATTTTAGCAGGATAAACGCTGGTATGAATGGGGTATTAGCAATAGTTTGGATGTATTGAATACTGCTACATTTTAATTACAACGTGTAAGAGTACAAACATGTATGTTTGTATCTGCATGTAGATAGAAATGAAATCTTGTATTTGGTATTATTTTCTTTCCTGCTATTACTGTAAGTTATGATACTGGAATATCAATAAACAAAAGATTACCGTATTGTCATTTTTCTTCTTCTCATGATATGAGAAAAATAGAGGATAAGCCAAATAGGCTTTCTGTTAATAAAAAAAAATAGAATAAATATAGAAGTATGAGAATCATAATAATAGACATAATTCTGAGTTACGTCTATTGATTTATAAACTGCTTGAACTACATTTAGAGGCTTAGTGAAAAAGCTAACAGAAAAACATACCCATTAGAAGAACGTTTCTGAGGGTTACTAAATAAGTGAGCGTGGAAGCACTTAACAAGTGTTTGTGGCCTCACGAACTGTTGATCTCAGTTCTGGGCGTGGACCCAAACCGAGACTTCATCGTTCGCAGCCAAGTAACCATCTAAACACGGACAGGATGACGGTGGTATGGGCGCCTTAGTCTAGAACTAAATGGGTACATAACAGAACTCTTGAAAATACAGAGACAAACCTCTAAAAAGAAGGCATGCGATGAAAGATAATAACCCAAGTGTGTAATAGAAAAACCCTTTCTTATGAAAGAAAAATGAATATGCTTGAAACTCAGAAGTTAACAATATGCTGTAGAAGTATTTTTCTTTTAAGCGTCTAATAGAGGGTAAAGAAAGATATATAAACATTGCATTGAACTAATAAGTCTTCACTGTAAACAGAGAATCTTAATGCAATACGAAGCTGATAAACTGATACGAGAAGAAGACATTTAAATATATCATTAACATGCATTTGTTACACTATATAATCACAACAAAGTTTCCATCTCTGAATTCGTCGAGCTGGCTAGAGCTTAGCCTCTAAGTTTGTAACAACATGCAAAAAGAATCGAGGGAGGAACCCTCTGTTAAAAAATATAAATATGGACAAATTAAAACCCTAAGGTCTCCTTCAAATAATAAAAATGTATATCGTTACAGAGTTCGGGAAACCCTGGGTTGGATCTTAAACCCGAAGACCCATAAAATGTCATAACAGTTCGTATTGAAAATACATGTTATAGTCAAACACCATATCTACAGGGTTCGGTCTTCCTTGAGACCTCCAAGTACCTATGAATGCCAAGATGGGAGAAGTTAAGTTGCGGCCGAGTTAAGTCCGAGAACCAGCAGGGTTGAATGCCCAAAGTAATTGACATTACTAACCTGCAACAGTATTTTACAAATTAGTACAGAGAATCGGAAAACATAGAGCATAAATCAATTGATAATAAGAATAAACGGAGGGGAAAGCACTAAGAAACTGTAACGCAGGGACATTACCTGAGGAAGGAACTCCAGACTGTAGTGTGGAAGCAAGAGTAAAAGAGAAGGGTTAGACTCGATAGTAGAAAGGCCGAGGGTTTCATAGTTCGAGCACCGGAAACAAAAGAAAAATGAGAAAGAGAAACTTAATGAAACTATTTACCTTTGATCCGAGAATAAAACCATATCCTAATGTGCCAAACCCTTAAGACCTGGATTGGAGTCCCACTTTACCTGGAGAAATCTTAGCATGGTTAAAGTTGAAGAGTTTTCAATTAAAATAGCATACTGTAGCTCAAAACAAGAAAACTATAAGTGAATAGATGGAGTAACCTGAAGGGCGACGACGCATTTGCCAAGTTTTGCAGTCCTGTTAAAGGGTTTGTGACGGAGCGGTCGAGGGCGAGGGCGAGCCAAGTGAGCCAAGTGAAAGCGCCAAAATCCGACGAGCAACCCAATTAAATCACAGTAATCCGCAGATGAAATCAGAAAGATCTCGATAACACAAAGGATCCGAGGCATATCCCACAGTTGTACTGTGGTAGTAAATGCCTAGTACTGGTTACTAATGAGAGGTGTTGACAAACCACGCACGGAGGAGTCGTGGAGATGCCAGGTGGGCAAGACAAATCCCAAGGATACCGCCAGCATAAACAGAAGTGTTAAGAGGAGGATATGCATAGATATATATATAATTCAATGTTAATCGACTGTTTATAAATGGTTTAATAAATTGCATCGAAATTCCCAGAACTAAATATCAACACCCAGAGTTGACGGATAACCATAATTATATAATGTCATCCATTATTGTTGAATGATTCGATAAGTTTTGCAATGATACATATGTATGTATAGCGCCGAAAGTCAAGGTTACAAGTGTAGATCTTATATATATATATATATATATATATATATATATATATATATATATATATATATATATATATATATATATATATATATATATATATAATAATGTATGATTTAATGGATTTATAATTATAAAATAAAAAATAATATACACAAGTTTTTAAAAAATATTTAGTATCTTAAAAATTGTTTTAAATAATATATTGAGCTTGAAGTATGATTTAAAACTACTTTTGTTTGGCTAAGGGTTTGTCTTCTTCCAACATAAGGAACAAGTTAACTATCCAAGACCTAGAAGCATCTAGTAAGAGTGAAAGTCAACTCCCTTATGGACCACTTTAACTACCCAAGACCTAGAGACATCTAGTAAGAGTGAAAATCAACCCCCTTGTACACAACCCACAAACGGATAATTCCTAGTGGCTTGATTTTCCTTATAATAGTAATGAGTTAGCCTACATTTGTGGATAGCAACCAATGATGATTATCCCTACTTAAATGAGTTATAATATATTTTTCCACTTTACATAAAATTAATGCTTTAGAGAAAACCCCTTCACTCCTTTCTTTTCCACCAATAAAAACATTATGAGCATGGTGATGTGAACCATTTTCAATTTGGGTGAGAATTATGTGGTCTCTTGCAATACTAAACACATTATCCTTTGAGCATTGTTGCTATCTTATTTTCTATCATGTTTTTTTTTGTTAAGACCACACAAAATCTGCCAATAGGTGAGGGAAATAATTCTTTAGATGGTCTGATTTCTAATTTAGGCAAGGGAAAAAATACTTTAGATGGTTAGATTAGTTGAGATTTCTATACCGAAGGGATTCAATCATGACTGATGATTTGGTTGGGAATTCTCTGGTCCCTTGAAAATTCTAAAACACATTATCCTTTGAGCATTGTTGCTATCTTATTTCCCATCATGTTTGTTTTTGTTAAGACCACACAAAATCTACCAATGAACTAATGGTTTAGGTGAGGGAAATAAACCTTTAGATGGTCCGATTTCTAATTTAGGCCAGGGAGAAAATACTTTATATGGTTAGATTAGTTGAGATTTCTATACAAAGGGATTTAATCATGACAAATGAGTTTTGGTTGAATTTAGGAAGGTGTGTGTCACTTTTTAGCTGAAGAGAGGGTGAAATAATGGAGTCTCATTAGGTGAGGGAAATAATCCTTTAGATGGTCCAATTTCTAATTTAGGCCGGGAGAAAATACTTTAGATGGTTAGATTAGTTGAGATTTCTATACCAAAGGGATTTAATCATGACATATGAGTTTTGGTTGAATTTAAGAAGGTGTGTGTCACTTTTTAGCTGAAGAGAGGGTGAAATAATGGAGTCTTACTGAGGGATTGTAAAATATAAAAGGTATTTGTAGAAGATACAAAATATTTTTGATTAAAATATTTGTAAGAATTAAGTTCATTCTTATTTATATTTTGAAAATAAAATTTAAAGTTTTATTTATTAAAAAATAAAAATAAACAATACTTAATTTTTTATTAAATATTAAGTTAATTTTTAATTCAAACTTTGTAAACAACATTTTAATAGAGGGTTAAACTATTGATTGAGATCAAGATTAATCTTTTTATCAAGATTTTAAAAGTTTATAAAATTTATACACATTGTGATGTAGTATTATCTTACCTCTAAGTTAAAATGGATTTTGACTAGGATAGAGGTATATTCATTACTAAGGGAGTTGGTTCCTCAATTGAATGTAATTATTTAATTATTATATTTTCTATATTTTTAGAGAGTTCTAGAAAAAATATGTATTTAGAAATACAATTATAAACACATATATTCTTTGGGAGAAGTCTCAAAAGTATTGAGAGAGTTAGAGAAATTTGAGGATTAGTTAGATCTTTTGAGAGAAATATGGATTTAGAGGATCTAGTTTATGTGAGGAAATAATGGATTTGAACCAGAATTTAGTTATGGATCCTTTTTGTATAAATATGTAATTTAAATAGGAGAGGTGGGTAGGAGTAGAGCCAAGAAGGCTGATAGAGAAGGTCGAATAGGGCCATGAGGCCGAGAAGGGCTTCATTTTTGTAATCATGACAGAGAGGGCCTATTGTAAATATGATTCATTTTTTCATAATGGGAGGAGTAATTTATTCAAGTGTTTTGAGATTGGATTTTATTCTCTGTCATTGTGTATAATTAAGTCTTACTAAATGAGTTATTAACCTTGAGTCCATATTGAGCATGAGCATGACATAAATATGTTGCAGGTGTAGTCAAAGCTCAGGAAGGATTCACACATTTATATATATTGTTGTCAGATCATAGTAGCACAAGGAAGCATGCGTGGAGGTCGAGAGAGAGACAAAGGGAGCATAATGTCTCATTATCATTGAATTGGGTCCCTTTCTATAATAAAAGGAATGAAGGCGTTGATCATTGATCAATTATATGATCAATGATCGTGAGTTACCCGAATCTCAGAGGAATTGGAAGTCGAGGAATTGAGTTAGAGATAAAGGAAAGATCCAAGTTGTAGCAGAGGTAGACCAAGCATTGGCAGAGTAGAGTGAATAAGGGTGCACAATTAGTTTATATTTAGAAGTGTTAACAGGAGCTTTCCCTTAACGACGTCAAGATACATGTGTAGACAGAGTGGGAGACGAAATTGATAGTGTCGAGGCGAAGGATTTTAGGCTGGAAAAATCAAAGGAGAACATAAGGAGATTAAGGGACATTGAGGATTGGGCTTATGTGGAAGTAGTGGGTTCGCTCGAAGGTTCTACCCCGTCGATTTTTTTTACATTCAACCATTGACAAGCTAGGCTATTATGGTTGGGCTTACATAGCCTCGATAATACAACATAGTGGGTCTTGCTCGGGGATTCCACCCCGATGAATGATATATAAATGCATCTCTCCATTTCATTGAGCTAACAAGAGAAACCTATAACTTTAAGTTAGGGGTCCCACCCAAAATCTCTTACCCAACGACTTTTGTAAACATTCTTTTTGTTGTGTCGAGGGGAAAGTAGAGCCTAGGCCAACTCACAAGAGGATCTAAATGAGAGCTCGACATTGGAGTATTGTGATAATTAGGGATGGTGCAACGAATGCCTGTCAAGAATTACAAAAGGGTCACAGAGATCCTATGTTAAAAAAAATGGGCACAACACCCTTTTTGGCTCATCCCACTTTAATTCAAATCCTCCCACTGTTAGGTATACAGGGATTTATATTCTAAGGTTTGAAGGAAGCACCTTTTTAGAGAAGAGAATTAGGCACTATGGGTTAAGAATGCTCAAAATATCGGCTTGCAGCAAGTGGTATCAGAGAATTCAAAGCTATGAAAATGAATATTAAAAGGAAACAAACCAAAGCTCCTGAAGTAGAACAAAGAACGAAGGATACTCAATTTGACTAAGCAGATATATGGGAAAATGTATTTTTTATTTGTTTTAGAATTTGAAAATTGTTGAATACAGGGTGAAACTCTAAGGGAAACAAATATTGTTGAGGACTATGAGCGCTAAATACTACCACATTAAGGAAAAATTAATAGCAGACTAGAGCTTTTGGAAAAGAAGAGAAATAGGTTTAGAGGTTGTTTTGTTTTGTTTGAGGAATTTGCAATTGAATAGGTAATTAATTTCCCTATGAGAATTAGAGTTTGCAAAAAGTTGAAATGCTTTTAGTTTGAAAGGCATAAATGGAATATTATAGAAAAAAAGTGCACAAAATTCAAGAAAAGGAGGATTTGACAGATTGAAGTAGAGATCAGTATGAAGAATTTGACACCAGTTAGACAACCAAAAATGTTGTGAAAGAGGAAAGGAATAAAGCATGAGAGATTGTGACAATAACCCAAAAAAAGAGTTAAATTGTTGCAGAAGAAGAGGTGAGTACAACATAGTTCTAAAAGAGAAAATGAGCAGGTGAAAGTGAAAGAACCTAGCATCTTTTGAATACGAAGATAAAGTATTCCCTAGAGGAAGAAGAAAATATTCTACTGCAAAGAACCGGGATGAGACAAATTTCAACAAGAAAAATTTGGGTAGAAGATGTTGCAGGATTTTCCATGATGATTGTGGGTAGAATTTCCAGAGACAAAGACAAAGTCAAAAGAAAAGACAAAGATGAGGCTTGTTGTAGCTCACAGGTGAACAAGGGGAGTTCACAAGAAGAAGGAAACAATAAAATGGGTATCATACAGTCATATGATGGATTCAGAGATGGCCACAATTCAATAACGCAAAATGTTGAGGCAACTAGAAAAAGGAGAATGAATGTAGCAGCTAGAAGAATAGAGAGTGCTCAGGTGAAGATTATAAAGGAAGGAGTCAACATAAATACCTGGAGAAAACTAAACTTGCAAGGGTTTAGAAACAAATTGATGGAGTCAGCTTATTGCAGTGGCTTGAAAGAAACTCATAATGAACAAGGAGAAACTCATATAGGTATGAAGATTGTGACTATTAATGGTCATAGTAAGGGTTCAAAGGTAAGCCATAAGAAATCAAATTGTGTAGAAGTAGTTGAAATTAAATTTCAGCTAGATGTTTTGAGAGGATTGCTACATAAAGGTGAGGAAGACCATGGTTATAGATGGACGCTTCGAAGGAGAATAAAATGGAATTTGTTGCATGTGAAGCTGAGATAAAGATTAAATGCTCAGTTGATGGAGAAACTTATGGAGTTTGAAGAAATTCTAAATGCTCATTTGGAAGAAGAAATGGAGCAACAAGAAAGGACCATTGTTGAATTATTATTTGTACACCGAAACAAGGACCAATTCTTGGATAGAGTGATGAATAAGATGTTGATGAGAATATAGTTGAGATTCTCACATATTATGGGAAGAATGAAGATCAACATGGAATAATGATGGTCAATATGTTGATAGAAGATAAAGTACATGTTTATTTTAATTTTAACAATTGGTGTAAGAATGCACGGGTTATTGTAGATGAAGGGAAGAACATTGATTTTGTTATGTGCAGAGAAGAAGGACAATCATTGGACATTGTTGAATAGGTTGGGAAAAATAAAAAATTGTCTTTGGAATTTAGTCAAAATTATTAAATAGAGAAACACCTTGAGAATGAGGATCACTTGTGTGTAGATACTAAGGATGATGAGGAGAAATTTGTTACTATGAAAGAGGCAGATTTGATGAGCAGCGTGGAATTTTAGTGTTGCATGAGGGAAAGATGTTGGAAGCAACAAAGGAGACTTTAGGGTCTCATATTTTTAAAATTAAAAATTGGTTTGTTTTTACAGGTAATTAAGATGTACAGGAACCAATGAAATGTCTTGAAAATACTTCAAGCAATGAAGATGACCTACAATATTACAATGGAGTAAGTATGGAAAACATTGCAGTAGAGTTGATATTTTTGGAAGACTGGTTGGAGAATCTGAGAATAGTGGATTGCAGTAGCACAAATGAGGACAAGGTAAAGTTTTCCATGGAGAAAATGCAGCAACAAATGGACAACAGTGATAGCAAGTCCCAAAAAAATGCAAGGAATGGTGAGATAAAATCCAAGAAATTGGTATCCTGATGTGATAATGGAGATCTATTGCGATATATCATATCGCATATCGCATTTCCATCCTCCCATCGCACTTCTCATATCGCATTGCCATCCTCCCATCGCAGTTCGCATTTCGCAATTTGAGCCTCATCACATCTTGCACTTCGCACTTTCCTCCCGACTTCACTTGTGCTTCTCCACCAGCCTTGCGATATTGCTATATTGTGATATTGCGATATCGCATATCGCATATCGCATTGCCATCCTCCCATTGCAATTCTACCATCGCACTTTTCAAGGCCTCCCTCTCCAAAGAATTTTTGTGATATTATGCATTATAATAAAGTCCAAACGCTTGTTTCACTCCTCTAAGCCTTGTTTAGTGTGTTAATCCTTCCATTAGCATCTTTAGCCCTTTCCCTCCGAACTGCAATCAACACTTTTTCAATTAGAATTAAGTCATAGATAGCTTAGTTGCATGGATAGAGTCATGGTAGATAGAGCATAAGATAATTAGGGTGTGTTTAGCTGATTGGCCAAGTTAAGTGTGGTTTAAATTAGTTTCCTTTCTGCCAATTATTTTCAGCAAGTTAAATTAGTTTCATTTCTGTCATTTAATTTCTGCAATTTAAATTAGTTTCTTTTCTACCATTTATTTTTAGCAAGTTAAATTAGTTTCCTTTCCTTTCATTTCTTTTCATCAATTTAATTTAGTTTCCTTTATTCCATTTCCTTTCTGCAATTTATTTTAGTTTCATGGAAGTGTGACAGGCTTCGCTGAGAAACCCTAGAAGTAGCACCCTTTCGTAGAGTGGAAGAGGATGACATGAGTAGAATGCATTTGTTGTGTATATAGCATTGTCACCTCCAATTTTGTATGAACCCTGGGTTAATAAAGTAAAGTAGGGCAGCCCCTGGGAGTTGTAGCACTCTTGGTGCAATAGCCCAAACATCTCCTCTTGATCTAGATGGTATTCATCTTAGTTCACGAAAGGTATTACAAATAAGAGATTTTCTTAATTTCATTGAAGGACAACATCAAGAAGAAGAAGATACAAATGAGGAGATCAAAAGAACAAGGGTTGCACTTGACGAAGATCCGACATCTAAATTAGATGTTGAGAAATTTTCCTCATGTTTACCAGAATTTCCTCCATGTGTTCAAGAGAACAATCAGCAAAAAGAGGAAGATTTGAATGCCATAATAGAAGAGGAGATCCAAGGTGATCCAACTCAGCAAGTGGGCTAGGGGCATCACAACTATATTGACATATGGTTCCAAACAGTCATTACGTTGCAGAAACACACTCTTCTCCAATAGTACTTGATACAATCCCAGTCAAAGAAATTCATCTCTCGTATTCAGGCACATGTAAAAGCATGTATTCCAAGAGTGCACATGATTTTATCTGTCATCTTGATGTGTACATGGATCCATTGTAAGTATTCCTATACTTGAAAAAGGTTTTTTTTTTCAAGTAGAGTAGGAAAGTGAAAAAAAAAAGGAAATAATAAAATCTCAAGTGAAAACCTCTTTTGAGGCGTTTGAGATTGGCTCACTGATGGAAAACCTCCATGAGGTGGTCATTGGGTTGAAAAAATAAAATAAAAAATAAAAATAAAGATAAAAATAAAATATCCTAGGTGAAAACCTCCTTTGAGGCGACTAGACATACCTACCAGTTTAAAACCTCATTAAGGCAGCTAATAGGCCTTAAAAAAAATGCATTTCTCCTTGTATCTCTCTCTAATGAATACAGATGCTCTCCAACCTTTGCAAGCATAAAACAGCAAGTTGGCACAAAAATAAAATTTGGTCAATACTTTAGTCAAAGGTATTCAAACTTGGACTTCTTCCTGATGTGTTCAGATGCTCCAAAAGGACCTCAAGTAGATCGCCGCATGCAGCTTCAGTAGCAGCTTCAGCAGCAGCTTCAATAACACCTGCAAAAACAAATCAATGGTAAGGCTCAGAAAATAGCAAGGCACAAAAGGAAAATTTGGTCAACACTTTAGTCAAACTTGCACTTCCTCCTCATGTGCTTAGATGCTCCAAAAGGACCTCAAGCAGATTGCCAAATGTAGCTTCAGTAGCATCTTCAACAACAGCTTCAATATCACCTGCAAAAACAAATCAATGGTAAGGCTCAGGTATGCAATCATCTAACCCTTTCTTCGAATATATTTTAGCTGAAGAAAACATTAAAAAGTGTGAGAAGGAAAGTTTTTTTTACATAGCCAAAATTAGTAGCAGAGCAACCTCAGCCTTATCTAGTGACTAGCCTCACTTTTTCCACCAAGAAAAGGAACAAGAAAAAAGTAAAAAGGAATTGAGAAAGTGGGTAGTAAGAAGTTCATTGTAATGGAAGACAAGGAGTGTTAAGGGGTAACCAAGGGAGAACTCAGTTAACTAAAAAATAACTTTGCGTTTATTTTGCATGCAATAAAAAAAAATCAAAAATTAAAATTAAAAATAAAACTTAAAATTAAAAAAAAAAAAAAGGAAAAAAGAGAACAAAATTAAAAATTAAAAATAAAAGGTTGACCCACCACCTCTTGGCATGTAAAATACAATTTTTCTTAAGGCATCTGAGGACCTCCATGCAACACCCACAAGAAGAAATGCAAGAAGACTAGAAAGAAGATTAGCACGAGGAGTAGCGCATGGGCCAATAAATAGAAAATGAAATAATACAGCATGCAGGAAGAACCATAAGGCAGGGAGGGTGAATAGGTTGCTCAAAGGATGAGCAACAGTTTTAGTAGGGGGGTGATGATGGGCCTCTAAATTAGACATAAATTAAGGCCCATCTACCTTCCTTATGCACACGAAAAGATATATTAAATATCTCATTCTGCACTTAATAATGTTTTCTTATGCTTTAATATGTTCTTAGGAAGGTTTCAAGGTAATTACATATTTGTGCCTAATATTGGTTATTTTTGTAGAATATTGTGACAATATTGGGCAGATTATGCATATTTGGAGAAGGAGATAATTTATGGACTTGCTCCCTGCCACTGGAAGATCAAGATTGGAGAATAAATGAGCACAATATCAGGAAATTATTGAGAAATCATGGAAAGATTCAAGGGGGTTTTCCACCCTCCTTAACTATCAAAGGCAACAAAGCAAACTGAAGAAGAAGTGCACTCAATCTATGGTTTACTTTGATTCAAAGTGGACTCAATCACTATTTTCTAGGGAGCTGTTGGTAGTTTCCCTTGAGGATAAATAAAGTTGATCAAGAGCTAATTAGGGTCCATTTGATTCCATTCAGAACTTTTGCTACAAGATATTAAGCTTTTTATTATTGTACTCAGTGATTAAACTTTCGTAAATGTAACGAGGCTATTCTCTTCCTGAAATGAACAGATAGACTCCATTTTACTGATTTAGTTGCATAGAGTTTGGCTCGTTGGTTAGGGCCCAACCCAAGTGCCTCAACTTCTCTGTTGTTTTCATTCTTTTCTTTTTTCATTTAGCTAGTTTTTCTTGATGTCATTTAGTTAGATCTGCTTCTGATAGTTTCATTGATGTTTTTTTTTTTTTTTTTTTTCCTTCGGATTGTTGTTGTAGTTCTTCATTTTTTTACGAGAGTAATAGAGTAGAGGAAAAATCCAAAATTTGTTGTCAAGCCTTCCCCTCTCATCTCATTCAATAGAGTTCAAGCAGGGTATACCTTCCCACAGGCCAAAAAACCACTTTTTGTTCACTATTTTTATCACGCATTTTGTCTAGTTTTTCCGTGCATGAATTCGCAGGTTTGTTTGCAAGAATAGGTATCAACAGTCCCAGATAATTTCATCAAGTTTTCCCGCTTCACTTTCCAGCTCTGTTTTCATGCCTAATCATTGTTGTTATGCCTCCATTTCCCTCCTTCTTCTCTCCTTAACAGCTGCCACAACCTTTTTATTCACAAAAACCAATTAAAATTTTGACCTTCGCCTTTCTCCTTGAAACTGCCGCTCACTGTACTTCGCTCATCGCAAATCACAGATCCCTTTCGTTCTTTTTTTATGCTCTCCCATTCCAAGCCCCAGTTGCGATATTCTTTCTATACTCTGCCACGTCATCAGAGTTAAAGCATTTCACATTTCGCTCCATTGTCCTGTCGCATTTCGCATTTCACAGTTTCTTTCCCATAGCATTTCCAATTTCGCTTCCACTATCGAACAGCACTTCCGCTTCTCCACCAACCTTGCGATATTGTGATATTTCATATCACATTTCCATCCTTCCATTGTATTTCGCATCTCGCACTTCTCACTTTCCTCCTGACTGCACTTCTGCTTCTCCACTGGCCTTGCGATATTGCGATATTGCGATGTCACATTTCCATCCTCCCATCACATTTCGAAATTCGAGCCTCATCGCATCTCTCACTTCACACTTTCCTCCCGACTGCACTTTCGCTTCTCCACCAGCTTTGCGATATTGCGATATCGCATATCGCATTTCGCATTGCCATCCTCCCATCGCAATTCCGCCTTCGCACTTTTCAAGGCCTCCCTCTCCAAATAATTTTTGCGATATTATGCACTGTAATAAATTCCAAAGACCTTTTTCACTCTTCTAAGCCTTGTTTTGTGTGTTAATCCTTCCATTAGCATCTTTAGCCCTTTCCCTCCAGACTGCAATCAACACTTTTTCAATTAGAATTGAGTCATGGATAACTTAGTTGCATGGATGGAAGCATGGTAGATAGAGCATAAGATAATTAGGGTGTGTTTAGATGATTGGCCAAGTTAAGTGTGGTTTAAATAGTTTCCTTTCTACCATTTCTTTTCAGCAAGTTAAATTATTTTCCCTTCTGTTGTTTCCTTTCTGCAATTTAAATTAGTTTCTTTTCTGCCATTTATTTTCAGCAAGTTAAATTAGTTTCCTTTCTCGTCATTTATTTTCAGCAATTTAATTTAGTTTCCTTTCTGTCATTTCCTTTCTGCAATTTATTTTAGTTTCATGGAAGTGTGATAGACTTCACCGAGAAACCTAGAAGTAGCACCCTTTCATAGAGCGGAAGAGGATGAAATGAGTATAATGCATCTATTGTGTATATAGCATTGTCACCTCCAAGTTTGTACAAACCCTAGGTTGATAAAGTAAAGTAGGGCAGACCCTGGGAGTTGTAGCACTCTTGGTGCAATACTAGGGCTCACCAATAAACTTGTACCACAATCCTCATGATTAGGGCCTCATTCCAAAGGGTTCAAAATACATGTAAGAGTTTAGGCAAAGATTTTAGCAATACATATTTCGAATAATAATAATCATCTTATATGTGTTTAGTCATAGGTTTAAACAATAATGATAACACCATCAAAATAAGTTTGGAATAGATTAGGATAGGATTAGGTAAATAGGTCCAAAAAGGGTATAAAAATGAGCATACATGCAATTCAAACATAGAAACAGAAAGACATTTCAAATAATAAATAAAGGGTTGTTAACGAATTTTTAAAATTATGTAATAGCTTCTAATACAATATTTCTTGCATGAGCTCGAATGCACTAACAGTTATGACCTTGGGGTATGATCATCATTGTTAAGCGAGATAAAATCAAATAAAATCTAATTCCAAATAACAATGTTAGTTATTCTCAAGCAACCAAAAGGCGTTAAAACAAAAAACCATAAGAATCAAATCAAAAATTAAAAATAGCGAAGAGGGGTCTCATGTCATCAGTAATGAATGAGATGGGAGGGGTTGGCCTGCCAAAACCACCCTTGGTTGAATATGGTAAACCATAGTCAAACATGGTCAACCATTCTCAACCATAGTCAAATGTTGTTGACTATAATCAAACATGATCAACTATGGTCAACCATGGTTAGATACAACCACCCTTGGTTGAACATGGTAAATCATAGTCAAACATGGTCAAGCATTCTCAACCATAGTAAACCATGGTAAACCATAGTTATACGTTTACAAACATGGTCATATGCATGGAAATAAGGTCAAATAAATTCCATCTATAATAATCCATCATCAACCATTGTTAACCAAATCAACCATAGTCAAACATATTCAATCCAAGTCAATTATTCACATAAAGCTTATCGAGAAATTGACCATAGTTAGCAATGGTTAAAAATAGTTCAACATAGTTAACAATGGTCGACCAATTTCAACAAAGTAAACCATAGTTTATTTACCCTTTTTTAATTAATAATATTCATAAACATATATAAACCACTTTTAATTATGTCACTGAGTTAATTGACAAACAATACATATGGGGAGGATAATTATTTTTTAATACGGTTGATTATATGTGATTATGTTTGACTACCTAATATGGCTTAATTTAGTTGATAATAGCTTACTATGTTGATTTTATTGGCCATGGCTAACCATGCTCAATTATGGTCACCTTTACAACAATATGTTTGACTTTGGCTAAATATATTTGATTATAGTTTATAATAGTTAAATATAGTTTCCCACACATAAGTTGAACATAATCAACCTAATCCAAAATGGTTTATTGTTGTTAGATATGCAATTTAATTTGTTTAAATACGGTGTCCAATTATTTTTGATAGAGATGCAATTTAGTTAGTCTAAATTTCAATTAATTTTAAAATTTGTTTATGTTACATTGGTTAGCTGACATGTCTTTTGAATCATCCTACTTGTTCGATTTCAAATTTGTACACTATAACTATTGAACTATTTATATGGGAATATTCATTTTTATAAATTGAGCGAAAAAACATATTTCTTTATTCAAAATTTCTCGTTCCTCAAATTGGACCAATAACAAACCTAAACATGTCACAGATTTTTGGAGCAATTAAAAATTATACTTGAAGTAGTTCTCTTTTGGTTTGCATCATAGAAAAATTCAATCAATTTCAAAGCTATGTGTTTATGAGAGACTTCATTGATACTTAGTGACATATTCGGTATTATGTACTAAGGAGGCAACTACTAGTGTGTGCTCTAGCTATGCTTATGCTACTTTTCCACACAGGCCTTTTAGAGACTAAACTTATAGGGCTACAAAATTTTGCCACCTTTATGTTATAAACATTGGTGGTAGCATTTACTTTCTTGATGGTGGTAACATGGGTTGCATGCTCTTTATTGATGGTCTTCTAGGTAAAAGCATGTTCTTCATGGTTCTATGGTTTGCTACATATTAGGATTTATTGTCATGAGTCAAAGGAGTCAACATCATGTTTATAAGACCCTTACGAGAAAATTTAATTGTAAAAAAAAAAAAAAAAATTAGTCTATAAAGTCCTGGAAACTCCAAAAGTACAATTCATCCCTAATAGTTACAAGTCAACCTGAAGGAGGGGATTTGACCACTTGTAAAGGCTATATAAAGAATAAAATAGAGCTCATTTATCACTCACTCATCTACAAGTTTGATCTATCAAAAAAGAAGTTTGATTTGAAGTTGGGAGAAGCAAAAAAAGAAGAGTGAAGGTTTGAAAGAAGAAAGGAAGACTTATCTTATTTTTGGGGTTGTATCTAGGGTTTATGGTGTTGCAGAAGGAGGTTGAAGTTGTAGGTCTAAGTTGCAGGAGGACAAAGTGCAGAACCTTATAGCTAGAATGGAGAATATTCTACTTTGACCTCATTAACCTTGGGAAGATCTATATTTCTCTAGGAATATCTAGGTAGGAGGTTGGATTAGGGTTTCCATAGAAGCTACAAGGTTGAAATTTCATAATCAAAGTCGCAGTATGAGTTGTAGTATTGAAGCTGGAAGGTCGAAGTTGCAATGTTAAAGTTGGTTGGTACAAAATCAAGGAAATACTTGTTGGAGGTGTTAGGGTCCTGTGATTTGGCAGATTGGTATACCAAATGATAAGGTAACATGGAACCAAGCTTTGGTGTCCTAGGACCTAGCCTTCCTGGAGAGGGATCTCTCTATTGGGTGCAAAGGATGTGTTCTTTTTGCTCTAGGGTTTTGATTTTAGGCTAGTTATTAAGTGTAGGGTTTTTTTTTTGTTTTAGATGGGAAAGATGTTCAAGTGTAATAGGAGGAGTGAGAGGATGTCAAAGCCATTCGGCTATGGAGTCAAATGAAGACAAGGGTGTATAAATGATGAAACAGAGTGTATTGCAGGGCCAATTTAGCAAGGTTAATGGATCCTTAAGGTGATGTATGAGGTGTAATGAACATTAAATTTGGGAAAAGACTAAGAGGTGTTACACATATATAGTTTGAAGCAAAAACTCATGAGGTAGAGCAAACCATTAAGCTCTATGAACAATACTTAAACTGATAAACATATAAGATGAACATTCCAGTGAAACATAGAAGAATTAGAACTCCTAACTTTAGAAATTCACCTTCAGATTTTGGGAAAACATATAAGATAAAAAATAAAAAATAAAAACCTAATTTATGAAGAGGGAACTCCTAAGCATCATATTTCAAGCTATTGGGAACTCTGAAACAAGTTGACAAGCATGGAAAAAGGGCAAGATCGAACGAGACCTCTTTGACTTAACCTAGCAATCCATATTCCATAGAATCATGCTTGTAAGCTAGCATATTAACCAGTCATGAAACTAAAAACAAATTTTGGTGGACCTAAGGAGCAATTAAGAATCCCTTAAGATGGCAAAAAGAGGAAAATATCAAAACTATAACAAACAGGAGGATTGAGGTGCCTCAAAGAACAGGTCTCAACCTATACTTTTTTGATCTATAGCAGCCAAGAATAATGAAACAAAATGAGAACAATAAAACATTAACAAGTTAAGAAGACATCACCATTCACCAAGCTATGGAATCCTACAAACAAGCTTCTCCATCATCAAGTCAAACAAGCCATTCATCCAACTCACAAAACCAATTTCTTCTCCAAGCTCATAAAACCATTTATATTTCTCTTCAAGCTCATCAAATGCTAACAAAATACATAGGGGCCTCATGCTCTATTTATGGAGCAAATGAGGACTAAAACCATGAATCATACTTGTAAGCTAGGATATTAACCAGTCATGAAACTAAAAACAAATTTTGGTGGACCTAAGGAGCAATTAAGAATCCCTTAAGATGGCCAAAAGAGGAAAATATCAAAACTATAACAAACAGGAGGATTGAGGTGCCTCAAAGAACATGTCTCAATCTATGCTTTTCTGATCTATATCAGCCAAGAAGAATGAAACAAAATGAGAACAATAAAACATTAACAAGTTAAGAAGACATCACCATTCACCAAGCTATAGAATCATGCAAACAAGCTTCTCCATCATCAAGTCAAACAAGCCATTCATCCAACTCACAAAACCAATTTCTTCTCCAAGCTCATAAAACCATGTATATTTCTCTTCAAGCTCATCAAATGCCAACAAAATACATAGGGGCCTCATGCTTTATTTATGGATCAAATGAGGACTAAAACCCTAAATGTGGTAGGAAAATGTCAAATATAGTCATAAATATCATTTGTGGCCAAGAGACCATGCAAGGCCCAAGGCACATAATATCCTAAGAAATAAATGCCAAAATAATTATTTGCACCTAATTCTAGCTTAATTTTCCTAAAAAAACTCAAAAATATCTATTTGCAATAAATGAGTGTGTTTTGTTGACTTTTGGTCCAAAACACACTAGGCAGCCTCTCTGCGCAGCGCCACCTCAACAGAAAATAGGGTCTCTTGTAGTTGAGTTTTGGACCCCTTCCCGACACCGGATTTGGCTCTGTGATGGCTCTTTGGAAAGCCTGATGAGTATAATTTCCATAAATGCTTAAGTTGTGCTGAGTGGATGCCATTTACCTATTCAAAAATCGGTTTCCCCAAAACTGCTCTGTGCGCAGTGCCTGGTCTAAAAATGAGGCAAAAAGGTCAAATTTTTTATGTTTTTTGACCTTTTGGGGAGGCAAAAATGCTCCAAATGATCTTAAAATTGGTGAGCATACTTTTGGTGATGTGAGAAATCCAAAAATGTAAACTTTGAGAGCTGAGGATGAACCAATTTTGTGTGTAGCACCTAGGGTGCTGCGCACAGAGGGGTCAACATTTGGAAAAAACAAAATTTTGTTCAAATTGCCTCAAACTTGGTGGAGAGGTCCCTCAAGAGGTCTTGGACACTTGTTGAGAAGCCTCAGCCAAAACACCAAGGCTGTCATGAACTTTTTTCCTTTTTAGGTCTTCTAGCTCTATGAGGGCCTTCTTCAATTTGGCACAAGCAAGAAAGCTTTTCCTTGCATAATGCTTGGTCATTTTCTTTTGTAGGGGAAGGCCTCTCTTTAGCTCCTTGAAATGATTATGCTCCTCTTTGTAATAGTGAATGACACGTTGTGGCATATCAAAGTCTCTTTCCCACTCCTGAAGTTGTACATCTTTCTCCAAGAGAAGAAATCTAGTGGTCATCTCCTTCTCCTCGTTGTCACTATCTAGGTAAATGAACTGAGGCTCTTGAGAAGTCTTCTTGATCCTCTTGCTTCTCCTTACCTTTACCTGTTGCTCACCTTTGTCCATATTTTCCTTACCTTAGACTTTGGGCTTGACAACTGGAGGGGAGATGGCCCTTTTCCTTTTTGAGGCAGCAAACACATCTCTTGGTCCTCTGTGGTAAGTGTATGTGAGAGGAGTGGTGATGGTTTTGGAGGTGTTTCCATCATGGCCTTGATTTTTGCTATTGTCGCCAGCCCTTTCATTCCTGCCATGGCTTTCATGGATCAACTCATGTTCCAATGTGTCACTGATCTCTTGATCTTTAGCCTCATCATCATCATTGTCTCCCTCACTATTTTCTTCACTATCACTTTGGCCTTCAAACTAATCACTACCCTCCTCACTTGCCTCATTCTGGATCTGTTTTTCATAAATTTCCTCTTCTCTATCACTTTCTGCACTGTCACTTTGGATTCCTTGGTCATTCAGAGGCTGATTTGTGTCATGACAGTCATGACAGTTGTCATGACTTTCATGACTATTTTCTAAGATGTCTTGCTCATTGACTGTCCTCTCTATGCCTTTGTCTTGGTCATTGCCTGCCTCCTCAAACTCTGTATCTGCTTCATCAATTTCTTGTGTTTGATTTTTCACTTCCTCATTATCTTCATTTGTCACTGTCTGCACCATTATTGTGCTTGATGTCATGCCCATGATCATATTTCTCTTGGCTGTCCTTTTCATCTTCTTTCTGACTGTCATATTCAGCACTGTCTTCATCACCCTCTTGGTCCTCATCTTGTTCATCATCAACACATTTTTATGCATTTGGGTGAGGTTCATTAGTGTGATCATTATCACTGTCTTGCTCAAATTCATCACTGTCTTGCTCCAATGGATCACTGTTTTCCTTTTCCTCATGGTTGATAAGTTCATCTACCTCTTCTTTGTCATCATCACTCTGTTGCTCTTCTTCTTTAGACTCTGTTTCTGTCCCATTGTCTTCATCATTTCCACCATCACCTTCTTGTTTCTTATTGATGTTGTCACCCTTTTGCTCATCATCACATTCTGTGCTAGCCTCACTGTTTTCCTCATTCTCATTGTCATATGTTTGCTCTTCATAGTTATTTCCACCTCCATGCCCATCATTATCAGTGTCATCATCCTCACTTGATGCATCAGGAGAAGAGGAAAGAGGTGTGTTTCTTTTTGGAGAAGGCATAGGAGGAGTTGATGAAGGAGTGGAAGTAGCGGAGGGGAAATTTTGTTGAATGACGGCTTGGGGATTTGTAAATGCATCATGTGAGATAAAAACTTCCTAAGGGATTCCCTACTGCTCCAACTGGTGCAAGACAATCATCTTAATCAAAGGCTAGTGAAAAAGGCTTTGCATTTTTTGGGCATAACTTCTCTTCTTGACTACTGAAGCCATCTTGTCAATGCTCCAGAAGAGATAGTATGGTAGGTTCAGCAATTTTACCTTTGTGAAGTGCATCAAAAGCCTTATGTGGTATGAATAAACCCTGGAGTACCTCCCCTCATAGGTGAAGTACTTGATAATTTGCCTCATCAGTAGGGCATACCTCTCTAGCAGGTGGGAGAAGGGGAAAACAGCCTTGCAGCCCTGTTGACAGCTAGGTTTGAGGTAGGGCTCATAATAGCTCAAGTCCAATTTCTTTTTTTTGAACCATCTCTCACCAATGTCTGGTATACCTGTGGCTTTAGAAATGGATTCAGACGAGAGTTCAAATTTTATTCCTGCTAGGTTGACTTGGTGGTTTTGTATGTTGAGAACAAACAACCTAATCAAGACTAAATGGCTTTGGACTTGTTTAACCTTCTCACGAAACTGGTAACATCCAACATCTTGAAAACAGGTAAGTATCATTGGAGAGGAGGTGATTTGAATGGTATCCAAGGGCTCAAACCTATTTTTCCTTCCTCCCTTGTGCTTTGGTTTGATAGGCCTTTGGCCTTCATCATTGCTTGTACTAATTTCCTCCTCAGACATGGCAGCTGATTATAACTCTGAACAAAGTGGTTTGTTGCTTGATGAGGGCTTTTAGGTGTAGAGAGGGAAAATAAATGATGTGAGGACAAATATTTTTCAAATGGGGACCAAATGAAGTATGTCTAGGAAAAATTCAGAGTTTTTAGGGGGAGGTTTGTTTGCACTAAGTATCTTTACCCCTATGACAACTCTCAAATTCACAAACCCTGCCCTAGGAGATCAACAAATTGATTTTTATGGAGATTAAGGTTTGGTCACATTAGGCTTTAAATTTCCTCCTTCTTTATGAAAAAGACTGCTTGGAAGGTAAGGAAAAGAGCCACCAACCATGTTTGACTAAATGTAGGAGATTTGGAGGCAAAAAACTTGAATTTTTGGCCCTTGTGAGAAATTTGGACCAAAGGCTGTCGATGTGTAGCGCCACCCGACTGCTCTTTCAGGTTGGGTCGGGTTGGCAAGTCTGTGCATAGCGCCGGGTCGAGTCGGGCCGACAAATGGGCTTGTCAGAGCGCAGCACTAGCGTGCAAGTGGGCAGGTCTGGTCGTTCTGAGCCTGTGCATAGCGCCGACACAGGTACGTAGTGCCGCCCTCCCGGTGCACAGTGCAATATAATTTACACTGTGGCCACCTCGCCTGTGCGTAATGCCGATGGCCAGGTGCGTAGTGCCGGCCTCGGTGCGTAGCACCTGCAAATTTTACCAAACTTGCAGAAAACCCTAAAAACTCACTTTCAACGACTCTCTCTCTTATTTGCAATGACAATGAAGTCGAGGGAAAGGGAAAGGAGGCTTTATAGTCTTTTGAAAAATAAATTTATGAGCCCAAACCCACTTTCCTAATGTTTATTTCCTTCTTACCTTTTTCACTGTGATTTTTGGCCTTTTCGGTCCTGTAGGTAACAGAGTCTCAAAAAAAGTGGTTTTTTTCCTTGTTGGAAGCCTCTTAATGTTATTCTTTTGTTTACAAACCTTTCATCAAATTCAAAAATGTGCCCTTTACCCTATTTTGTAGACATGAACCTTTTTATGATATTTTATCATTGGCAAACAGCAGATTTGTGATTTTTGACATATTTTCCTTTGACTTACATTATGTCATGTTTTCTCTTTAAAACAGTAAACAACCTCCTAGTATGAAAACCCTTAGCAGCAAGTATCAATGACCTCATTAACCTTTATGTGTCATCATCACTAGAAACATTTATTTGGCACTTATGTCCTTACTAATTTTTCTTGTAGGTATCCATCCTTGATAGTTTGTAGAAGTGTCATTCATGGAATAATCTATCTCTTGCAGAATATTCATTTGATAAGGTGACCCTTGTTGGAGGTTTTACTGCTCTGCTGTAAACCAATGGTATATTTGTTCCTTAGACCACTTTGACAATGACGTATGTATTAGTGAGGGAGGTGAGCTATTTAAACCATTTTTTTGCCTTTCATGGCCACTTCTGTTCTTGCAGGTGCCTCTATAAACTTTTCTTTGATCATTGTCTTTTGGAGTTCAACACATTTCTTCTTCAATAGTGAAAACCATGCTTATCCTATTTCACTCTTTAGGAATTTTTACCTCATGCTTGTCTTCTTTTATCCTCCATTAAGACCTATGGTTGTGCCTTTGAATCTTCTGGCCTTTGCACTGATATTCCTTACCCTTTGGTGACGTGGTATACAGTGCCCTTTTTCTACCTCCTTTGATCTTTTTGAGACCTCTGATCTTACATTTTCAAAACTCATACTTTTGTACCAATACTCTTTTCCCTTTTGTACCTTTTGTGAGGTGGAATCAATGCCTCTTTGCCAAACCCTAGAGGGCGGCTTGAAACCCTTTTGTAGCCATCTGTTGTGATGAAGGGGGCTCTTTGTCATCATTTGACCATTTTTTGTCCATCTCCCCAAACTTCTAGGTTTTAGGGCTGCTTAGGAAAAATTAAATAGTGTTGTCTTCTAAGTTCTCAAAAATTATCAAAACTCATTAATTATTTCTAAAAGTATTTGATGAGCATTTGAAGGATTTGAGGTGGCCTTTGCCTTTGTAACCCTAGTATTGATTCCTTATTTGGTCAAAACTGTTACAAACCCTGATTCCCATCAAACACATACCTTGTTGCTTTCTTCTTCTATGAATGGTTTTCCTATGATGGTCTTCTCTTTTACGTTACCCATTGCTAGTCTGATGGCTATTTGATCTACTTGCAGAAATGTGAGCAAAGGGCAGTTGTCCCCTTGCAAGATTTGTGCTTTAGACCAAAGTGTCTTCCTTGAATGACCCTTTTGATCATTTTGGACAAGATCACCTGTCCTTTTCTTCTTTGAATGCAATATCTTTATAGAGAAAAAATAGAGTTTGTAGGGCACCAAATCCACCCTATGACTTTTTGAAACTCTAGGTGACCTAGTGGAGGCTTTCTGGGACTTGGCTTTTGAACTAAAACCTAGAACTTGGGATTATCAAGTGTGAGATAAAATTCATGATAAACTAATGCTTTGAAGATCCAAAATCCAATGTACTTGGTTTATCTAAAGAGCCTACATAGATATTTTGGAGACCATCAATGCTAGGGGTACTTTTGGGAGACACAATAAAGCAGTTTGATTGGTGGGCTTAGGTAGCAGTGGGGGTGTTTAGGCATAAACAAAATAGAGGATTTGGGCCAAGGATGACTATATATACACAATATGAGTAACATGGGTTCCTAATGGGTTTTCAGGGACTGGTAGGTAGAGCTAAACAGGATGAAATGATGAAATAGTGAAAAATTATCTTATGGATGATGAAGGCAATGAGATTTCTAGAACTCACAATGCTTATAAACATTGTTTCTCGAAATCTTGGGATAATCATTTAGTCATCAACAAGGCTAAAAATTATTGATGACTAACAGTGGCTCCACTTGGGGAGGGCAGCTCCTTTTCAGGAGGTGTCCAGAACTTCAGATCTCTGGCTTTATGGAGACCAGTGCCTCATCCATTGGGTAGATTTTTACCTATTTTCATTTGCTGATGTTTTCTTGAAGTTATGATCTCAACAATCTGAAAGACATGTTTAGCTCAACTTCATCTCTACCTACCCAACCTACTTGCCTAGCATTTTTTCTTCCTTAGGTGCATTTGGACTAGCAACCTTGACATCTTTTTTATTTTTGAAAGTAAACAAAATATCTACTTCTACACTTATTTCTTCTAGGAGTTCATATTAGGCTAATGAACTCCTTTTATTCTCTACCTAGACTACTCAATTTTCAAGTTTAAGCTATTTGACAGGATTGATTCACTAAGCTAAAAACATGAAATTGAAAGCATGGCTAAATCAGGATTAGACAATCTGACTTACCATGGTTTTGTGGCATAAAAACAAGTTGCACACAAATGTTATTTTTGTACAAATGAGACTAGAAAAATCAGGGCTAGGATACATTGCTTGCTATTAATCCCTATTTTTCTCTTTGGTTCTATTTTAAGCATGTGGAACCAGTATCTTTTCTCCCTAATCTATCATTTGACAAGTCAAGCTTGAATAATTTGACCAATCTATCTTTCACTAACTTATTAACAATCAATTTAAAACATGTTTTAGCCATGATTAGGCTAGATGACTAAAACAAGACTCCTTTATGCACTAGTAATGGTATTTAGGCTTACACACTTTCAGTAGTTCTATTTTTGGGGTATGGGGCTTTACCTCTTTTCAATCTGCCCTTTTTTTTCAATTTTTTTATTATGTTTTTGTGTTTTTTTTTTTCTATATATCCTTTCTTTAAACAATGGTATGTACAATGAGTAAGAAATTCAAATTAGGATTCTTGAAAAAAGTAGTGCTTGAGTGTCCTACCATTTACAGGACCTCCAAAAATCTCTTCTCCATTAAGCTCTTGTAAAAAGAAAACATTATTCCCGCTAACTGAACTGATCATGTAAGGTCCCTTCCACAAATTTTCAAACTTACTATGTTTACCTTTGTCTTCCCTCCTTGAGTCCCACTTCATTACTTGATCTAGACCAACCCGAAAATCATTTTCTTTGGTCCTCCTGTCAAAAATATTCTTTATATTTTCTTGTATTACTTGAGTCCTTTGGTAAACCTCCTCCCTTGTCTGTTGTAAATGAAAGGTTTGATTCAACCTCCTTTGCATGTCATTCTCTTCTGATTGTGCTTCTTCGATAAGCTTCATCACCGAGACTCCCAAGGATGTTGGGAAAATGGAATCCATGCCATATACCAGTTGATAAGGAGACATACCAATGGATTTCTTGGTGGTTATTCTATCAGCCCATAATGCATGTACTAGCTTGGCATGCCATGCCTTCTGATTCTGTTCTAGAAGCTTCTTGATTATATTGACTAAGATTTTGTTGGAAGATGGCTAACCCATTACCTTGAGGGTAATAAGATGTGGAATATCCTAATGTGATGTGATATTATAACAAAATTCAACCATTCGTTTGGATGTGAAGGCAGCAGCATTATCTGTGATGATTTTTCTGGGGAAACCAAATCTAGAAAGGATCTTGGTCTCAAGAAATTTGATAATGACTAATTCGGTGGCATTTATGGAGGGGATGGCTTCTATCCACTTAGTAAAGTAATCAGTAGCAGTAAGGATCCACTTGTGTTGGAAAAATGAAGCAGGGTGAATCTCACCAATGAAATCCAAACCCCATTGTTGAAAAGGAGCCTCAATAGTAATGGGATGTAAAGGCAAAGGTAAGAGCTTTCTCTTGCCATCAAAAATTTGGCACTTATGGCAAGTCATGACTAGTTTGTGGGTGTCGTGAAAAATGGTAGGCCAATAGTATCTAGCCCTAAGTATTTTGTTAGTTGTGCTTTTCCAGTGGAGATGGCCTCCACATTCTCCCTCATGCAGCTCATGCATGATCTTTCCTGCATCATCCTCTATCAAACATTTAAGAAATATGCCTACAGAGTTTTTCCAATACAACATTCCATCTACAATGCAAAAATTCAAAGCTTTTTGTTTCAGGAACCTAGCTTTTGTCTTTGATAAAGTAGGTGGAGCATTAAGATAAAAGAGGACATACAGAATATCAGCATACCAATATGAATTGAGAAATGTTTCTTCAATATAAGGAGTGGTGCACTCTTCTTGTTCTTCTAAAACATCAACCATATTCATATCCAAAGCTTGTAAATTTGATTCAACCATAAGTTTTGTGAGCCCTTGTCCTTTGACTAGTTTGGTTGGTCTAATTTCTAATTCATATTCTAAGATAATGGCAATCCACTTTCCCCTTTTACCATCAGGGTCTTGATTCAGAATATCTTTGACAACAGTATGTGGAACAAAATCAATGATGTGAGAATGTAATATATAGACTCTAAAATCTTTCAATGCTTTAATCAAGGCATAGGCTTGCTTATCCATGATGTTATACTTGAGGGGAGCATCTCTAAGGGCTTTGCTGAAGAATGCTATAGGCTATTATTTCCCTGTCATGTTCTTTTGTAGTAGGACTGCAACAATGGTGTGTTCAGAGGCAAATGAGAAAATGTATAAGTCTTTGGTAAAATCAGGACTGATTAGGACCTATGTTTGATTGAGGGCTAGTTTGACCAGTTCAAAAGATTGCTTAGCTTCTAAGGTCCATTTAACCCCTATTTCCTTTTTAGGCATGTTGGTAACATTCCTTAAGAGTTTAGCAAGGATGGGGATGACCCTCCTTAAGAAGTTTATCTTCTCTATGAAAGATTGTAACTCCTTAATATTTCTGGGATGGCTGATTTGTAAAATGCCTTCAATCCTCTTGGGGTTTATTTTGATTCTCTCTTCTGAGATGATGTGGCCAAGGAGTTTTCCTTCCTGGAGACCAAATAGTGTTTTCTTGGGATTCAAGGAAAGGCCATACCTCCTACATTTTTCAAAAAAATTTCTTAGATGAATCAAGTGTTCTTCATCGGTCTTAGAGTATACAGTGATGTCATCAAGGTAAATGACTATGAAGTAGCCTATGTCTTTTGAAAAAGCGATGTCCATGGCCCTCTAGAAAGTGGCCCCTGCATTCATTAAACCAAATGGCATTTTAACATGCATGAATGTACCCCAACGTGTGGTGAAGGCATTTTTGTGTTGGTCACTGGGGAGTACTAGTACTTGGTTGTACTCAGAAAAACCATCAAGCAGTGAGATTCTGTTAGAGCCAACTACCTTTTGAAGTATTGATCCATTTTAGGCAGGGGGTAATTTTCCTTTAAGGAGGATTTGATCAGATTTCTAAAGTTAATGCAAATCGTAATCTCTCCAGTACTTTTCCTAACTGACACAAGGTTGGAAACCCACTCTGAGTATCGAAGGGAAACTATGATCTCGGCATCATACATCTTTTTGATCTCTTTCTCAACCAGAGGCAATAGGATGGGGTTTATCCTTCTTAATTTTTGTTTGAAAGGTTTCTGATTTTCTTTAAGAGGAATTTTATGTTGAATAATGCTTGTGTCATATGATTTTAAATCTTCATACCCCCATGCAAAAACATCTCTAAATTCTTGGAAAAGTTCAATATATCTTTGTTTTATGTGAGGGGGAAGAGTTCTGGAGAGTTTGATAATTTTAGGTTCCTTGAGGCTACCAATGTTACACTCCTCTACATCATTTTCTGTGGATTCCATTTTGGGTTTTTTAGCTACATCATTAATTTAGTCAAAAATCTCTTCTAATGGCGTAAGGCCTCTTAGTAATGTGCCATCTTTACATTCTAAAACCTCAAGGTCCCTTTCGTCTGGATTCTCAATCATTCCTTCCTCCAAAGGATGTGTAAGCAATTTTATGTCAGTAATAGATGGCAGTTTTGTTTCTAAGGTCTTTTCTTCCGTAGAAACATCTTCGTCATGTCCTAAACTTGGTTCTGTCAATGCAAATTCATTCTTAGATTGTAAAAAATCATCAATTTGTTCATCACCCTCAAACACCTGCCAATATTCAATGTTTTCAGGTATTTTAGGATGGTTTTTGACTTTGACAGTGTATTGTTCACTTGCAAGTGGTATTTGACAATTGCTAGCAGCGAAGGCAAGCTCATTTGCAAGAATATTTTTGGCTCTAGGAATGTAAGCTAGCTCATATTTTTCCAAAAATTTGAGGAGATCTAAGGCTGCATTTATGTATTCTCTTAATCTTTGATTCTTAGCTGAATAATCACCTCTGATTTGTTTAATCATTAGCTTAGAATCCCCTTGAGCAGAGATTTTCTTAGCTCCTAAGTCCTTGAGTAGGTGTAAGCCAAGGAGGAGAGCCTCATACTCTGCAATGTTATTAGTGCATTAAAAGTCTAGTTTGTAGGAATGACCTTCATTTTTGTTATGTATCCAGACACCAGCCCTTGATCCAGCCTTGCCACAAGAACCATCAAAGGTTATGTTCCATAGAGTTTCTATTTCATGCTCACCACTTTGTTGTTTTTCGGGGCTGCTAGAGTTTGGGATGACATTCTCTTTAGTTGAGGGTATGTCTGGTGGTGCTAGTAGCACTAGATCTTTGTCATCTTCACTCACCTGTTCCACAATGTCATTTTCATTATACAAGATAAATGAATCTAAGTCTGAATGAATGGAATATACAGGGGTGTTGTTTGGCCTATCCAAGTTACTCACCATATACTTCATGTGTGATTCTCGGTAAAGTTTTCTTGTTTGGTTGAAAACGGGGATAGTGGCATAGGACATATCTATTTGAATATTACCCTGAAGTTTGGACCCCCAAGATCTAGATAAAATCATGCCATATTTAGGAGGAAAGTATGCTACCACTATGTCCATGACAAGACTTTTGGCAGGAAGTTGGGCCAGGTTGACACAAAGGTCTTTGATTAGGCCTAAACACTTAACCCTACTCGAGTCAAAGGAGTAGAGGTCCTTGTAAGGTTTAGTTATTTCTAGGCCTAAGCTTTCCATCACAAATTTAGGCATGAGGTTGCGTGAGGCTCCAGAGTCCAGCATAGTATTGTGTAATATCGTGTCATGTATGTTTAGACTGATATAGAAAGGAGGGACAACTCCTTCTTGATACTTTCCATCAACTTTGGGTCCAAATAACAATTCAAGACCATCATCAGTTAAATTTAGTGTGTCAGTATCATTTCCTAAGTTTAAGAACTTTAGCACTTGGGATTTATACACTCCTTGGGTTACCAGTTCAATTAGAGGCGTGGTTATCTTAATTTTAGCAATTTCCCCTTCAAAGCTGAAAGGGATTTGGATCTTAGTCATATTTGCATCAGTTTTATCAGCCATAACCTTGTCCACAAGTTTGGTCTGCTGATTTTGCTCAAGGGTTTTAGATAACAGAGATTTTTCAGGACCACTATTAGAGGTACTAGGGCAGCTTGTGTCATTGTTTGGTTGGTTGTTTTTTCCTTTGTTTGTTTCAGCTCTCTTAGCTAGGTTATTTACATTGTCTATTGTGCTCTTATGACTATTTTCTGGAGGTTTGCTAGCAGAAGTATTAATTTGGTGTTTCTTAGAGGCTTCTTGGTTTCTTTTGCTTCTAAGGTCATACTGCCTATGGACCTCCATGATGGCATTTTATAATCCTGATTGGTAATCTTCAGAGTTTTCATAATCTGTTTGAGTTTGATTAAAGGCACAAAGACCTTGTTCTTCTTCTGTGAGAAAAACTTCATTTTCATTATCAGAGCTTATTAGGTTTACATTGTTCTCTTTAGTTTCTTCCACTTCTCTTCCTTCTCCATTTACATAATTATTTTGGTGGCCTAATGTTTTGATCATTGTCTCTTGGCCAGTTTTGGGGAGGGTTACTTCTGAAGTTTTGAGCTCTGTTTCTATTTTTAGAATTAACTTGATTTTCCCTAGGAGGTGTTTTTTCATTTAAGTTTATATTTTCTATCATTCTCTCCACAGTTCTCATTAGGTTGTCTATTTTAGAGTCATATGATGACATTGAGGGCAAGGTTTCATCCTTGTAGGTTATTATTTTTTCTGATTTCAACCTCGCTCTCTTTTCAATCAATTTAACCTTCGCACTAATAGCTGCCTTTTTCATTTCTTCTAAGGTTTCAGGGTCTCTTTCTCTTATTTGGAAAGTCATGTCAGGGTCAAAACCTTTAGGGAATTTCACGAGTGTTAGGCCTTGTGGAGGTTTCACGTGAGGTGGGAGGGAATTGTACACATTATTAAACCTGGTGAAATAGTCTTGCACACTCTCCCCTATATTCCTTTTAAGATTGTTATATTCAGACAGGATTTGGAGGGGGTTTTTCTTGATTTCCCACTTGTTTATGAAATTTTGGTAAAGGGAAGGGAGATCATTTATTGAATTAGGATTTAATGCTTTGAACCATTTTTTGGCCTCTCCTCCTAAAATTTTTGCAAAAATCCTCATTTAAATAGTTTATTCTTCTATCTCCATGTAATAAAAAGCATCATTGATGCTATCTACATGCTGTTGAGCAGTGGTGGATTCAGCTCCTGTGAAATGAGGGATTTTGGACTGATAGTCATTTGGCAAAGGCACTTGGGGTTGAGGTAAAACCAAGGGTGCATACCAAGCTGCCATGATGGGAGCTAATGGGGGATTTACAAGAGGTGGATTTGTGAGAGGGGGTGTGGAATGAAGTGGAGTGGTTTGCACAGTGGTGGTATGGATGGGTGTGGTGGAAGTACTTGGACCAACAAACTAATTTTGAGTAGATTTGGTATGGAAAGAGTTGAAGTGATGGAGAAGCTGAAAATCAGGTGGTGTGGAAGGAGAGGCTTCTTTGCTAAAACTCTGTTTCAAATCTAAGGGTTCAGGTCATTTTGGTAGATATCAGTTTGAGACATGTTTCTGAAGAGGTTCCCTGTATGGTGCAAGTCAAACTGGGGATCTTGCAAAGCTGTGAGATGTTTAGGTACAGAGCTTGCTCTATGGATGATCCTAACAGTGGTTAAGTTTCCATATCTAGAAGTTTTCCACAAAATATTTTTTGGATCATCAACTATGTTGGGAGGGTTTGGGTCCGGATGAGATCTGGTACTGATCCTATGTGAAGCCAGATTTCATTTTTCAAAATTCAGAGAGGCTGAAAGTTTTAGTATTTTTTCTGAAGGTTGTCCTCTCCTAATGCTTGGTAAATTCTTACAATATATAAGGGCTCAGAAACTTCTCAGGGTTGGTGTGAAACAAATATAGGAAGTCAAATGAGTGTTAATGAAGTAATAGGCCTACTGGAGGCTAGTGGATTCACCAGGTGGAAATTTTTAGCTTTTTGGAAGGTAAAATATATTATGGTCAACCACCAATAAGTAATAAAAACCAATCTAAGGGTGTTTTTGGGGTTTTCTGAGTTTTTTGTATGTAGTCCAAAGGTTTGCAAGAGTGTCCTATAGCTGAGTCATCATTTTGCTAGGATGGTGAAACAAGTAGAGTCTACTCTTTGGCTGATAGTGTGAGTTCTCAATGATTTGATAAAGGTATCTGAAGTCCTAAGGGTTACTTAGTTTGTCACAGACTTAGAGTTTCCATCATGATCACCATTGTGTTAGTGAGGTGATGAGGTAGAAGATAAACCACTAGATACTATCAGTCAGTTATCTAAGCTTAACTGAAGGTTTAAATGACTCTATAGGAGTTTCAGGCAACTATATACTCAGAAGGTCCCACCGTCATCACTAGAATGTTAGTGTGGCGACGAGGTGGCAGATTCACTAGGTTTCCTAAGTTAAAATAAGGGGCTAAAGAGGCTTTAAGAGGTATTTAGGAAACAATAAACTTAGAAGGTCCCACCATGATCACCAGAATATTAGGGTCCCGTGATTTGGAAGATTGGTATACCAAATGAAAAGGTAACATGGAACCAAGCTTTGGATCCCTAGGACCTAGCCTTCCTAGACTCAGAGACGGATCTCTCTATTGGGTGCAAAGGATGTGTTCTTTTTGCTCTAGGGTTTTGATTTTAGGCTAGTTATTAGGTGTAGGGTTTTTTATTTTTTTGGATGGGAAAGATGGTCAAGTGTAATAGGAGGAGTGAGAGGATGTCAAAGACATTGGGCTATGGTTTCAAATGAAGACAAGGGTGTCTAAATGATGAAACAGAGTGTATTGCAGGGCCAATTTAGAAAGGTTAATGGACCCTTAAGGTGATGTATGAGGTGTAATGAACATTAAATTTTGGAAAAGACTAAGAGGTGTTACACATATATAGTTTGAAGCAACAACTCATGAGGTAGGGCAAACCATTAAGCTCTATGAACAATACTCAAACTAATAAACATATAATATGAACATTCCAGTGAAACATAGAAGCATTAGAACTCCTAACTTTAGAAATTCACCTTCAGATTTTGGGAAAACATATAAGATAAAACAAACAACTCAATTTATGAAGAGGGAACTCCTAAAAATCATATTTCAAGCTATTGGGAACTCTGAAACAAGTTGACAAGCATGGACAAAGGGCAAGATTGAACGAGACCTCTTTGACTTAACCTAGCAATCCATATTCCATAGAAAGGCTTCAAGATAGCGTTTTGAAAACTTCAAATAAGCAGGGAATACCATGAATCATACTTGTAAGCTAGCGTAATAACCAGTCATGAAACTTAAAACAAATTTTGGTGGACCTAAGGAGAAATTAAGAATTCCTTAATATGGCCAAAAGAGGAAAACATCAAAACTATAACAAACAGGAGGATTGAGGTGCCTCAAAGAACATGTCTCAACCTATACTTTTCTGATCTATAGCAGCCAAGAAGAATGAAAAAAAATGAGAACAATAAAACATTAACAAGTTAAGAAGACATCACCATTAACCAAGCTATGGAATCCTGCAAACAAGCTTCTCTGTCATCAAGTCAAACAAGCCATTCATCCAACTCACAAAACCAATTTCTTCTCCAAGCTCATAAAACCATGTATATTGATCTTCAAGCTCATCAAATTCCAACAAAATACATAGGGGCCTCATGCTCTATTTATGGAGAAAATGAGGACTAAAACCCTAAATGTGGTAGGAAAATGTCAAATATAGTCATAAATATCATTTATGGCCAAGAGACCATGCAAGGCCCAAGGCACATAATATCCTAAGAAATAAATGCCAAAATAACTATTTGCACCTAATTCTAGCTTAATTTGCCTCAAAAAACACAAAAATATCTATTTGCAATAAATGAGTGTGTTTTGTTGACTTTTGGTCCAAAACACACTAGGCAGCCTCTGTGCGCAGCACCACCTCAACAAAAAATAAGGTCTCTTGTAGCTGAGTTTTGGACCTCTTCCCAATGCCAGATTTGGCTCTGTGATGGCTCGTTGGAAAGCCTGATGAGTCTAATTTCCATAAATGTTTGACTTGTGCTGAGTAGATTCCATTTACCTGTTCAAAAATCAGTTTCCCAAAACACCTCTGTGCGTAGCGCCTGGTCTGAAAATGAGGCAGAAAGGTCAAATTTTTGATGTTTTTTGACCTTTTGGGGAGGCACAAATTCTCCAAATGATCAGAAAATTGGTGAGAAGACTGTTGGTGATGTGAGAAATCCAAAAATGTAAACTTTGCGAGCTGAGGATGCACCAATTTTGTGCGTAGCGCCTAGGGTGTTGCACACAAAGGGGTCAACATTTGGAAAAAACAATTTTTTGTTCAAATTGCCTCAAACTTGGAGGAGAGGTCTTGGACACCTGTTGAGAAGCGTCAGCCAAAAATCCAAGGCTATCATGAAATTTTTCCCTTTTTAGGTCTTCTAGCTCTATGAGGGCCTTCTTTAGTTTGGCACAAGCAAGCATGCTTTTCCTTGCATAATGCTTGGTCATTTTCTTTTGTAGGGAAAGGCCTCGCTTTACCTCCTTGAAATGCTTATGCTCCTATTTGTAATAGTGAATGACACGTTGTGCCATCTCAAAGTCTCTTTCCCACTCCTGAAGCTGTGCATCTTTCTCAAAGAGGAGAAATATAGTGGTCATCTCCTTGTCCTCATTATCACTGTCTAGATCAATGAACTGAGGCTCTTGAAAAGTCTTATTGATCCTCTTGCTTCTCCTTACCTTTACGTGCTGCTCACCTTTCTCCATATCTTCCTTTCCTTTGTCTTTGGGCTTGAAAAGTGGAGGGGAGATGTCCCTTTGCCTTTTTTAGGCAGCAAACACATCTCTTGTTCCTCTGTGGTAAGTGTATGTGATAGGAGTGATGATGGTTTTGGAGGTGTTTCCATCATGACCTTGATTTTTGCTATTGTCACTAGCCCTTTCATTATTTCCATGGAATTCATAGATCAAATCATGTTCCAATGTGTCACTAATCTCTTGATCTTTAGCCTCATCATCATCATTGTCTCCCTCACTATTTTCTTCACTATCACTTTGGCCTTCAAACTGATCACTACCCTCCTCACTTGGCTCATTTTGGCTCTATTTTTCATAAAGGTCCTCTTCTCTATCACTTTCTGCACTGTCAATTTGGATTCCTTCATCATTCAAAGGCTGATTTGTGCCATGATATTCATGAAAGCTGTCATGACTGTCATGACTATTTTCTAAGTTGTCCTTCTCATTGATTGTCCTCTCTGTGCCTTTGTCTTGGTCACTGCCTGCTTGCTCAAACTCTGCATTTGCTTCATCAATTTCTTCTGTTTGATTTTTCACTTCCTCATTATCTTCATTTGCTTCTTCACTATTATCATCTTTAGTCATGTTGTCACTGTCTGCACCATTATTGTGCTTACTGTCATGCCCATGCTCATCTTTCTCTTGGCTGTCCTTTTCATCTTCTTGTTGACTGTCATATTCATCACTGTCTTCATCACCCTCTTGGTCCTCATTTTGTTCATCATCAACACCTTTTTCTGTGTTTGGGTGAGGTTCATTGGTGTGATCATTATCACTGTCTTGCTCAAATTCATCATTGTCTTTCTCCAATGGGTCACGGTTTTCCTTTTCCTCATGGCTGATAAGTTCATCTGCCTCTTCTTTGTCATCATCACTCTGCTGCTCTTCTTATTTAGACTCTGTTTTTGTCCCATTATCTTCATCATTTCCACCAGCACCTTCTTGTTCCTTATTGCTGCTGTCACCCTTTTGCTCATCATCACATTCTTTTCTAGCCTCACTGTTTTCCTCATTCTCACTGTCATCTATTTTCTCTTCATAGCTATTTCCACCTCCCTTCCCCTCATTATCGCTATCATCATCCTCACTTGATGCATTAGGAGAAGAGGAAAGAGGTGTGTTTCTTTGTGGAGAAGGCATAAGAGGAGCTGATGAAGGAGTGGAAGTAGTGGAGGGGAAATTTTGTTGAATGAAGGCTTAGGGATTTGTAAATGCATCATGTGAGATAAAAACTTCCCAAGGGATTCCCTGCTGCTCCAACTAGTGCGAGACAATCATATTAATCAAAGAGTGGTGAAAAAGGCTCTACATTTGGTGGGCATAACTTCTCTTCTTGACTATTGAAGCCATCTTGTCAATTCTCCGGAAGAGATAGTATGGTAGGTTCAGCAATTTTACCTTGGTGAAGTGCATCAAAAGCCTTATGTGGTATGAATCAACCCTGGAGTACCTCCCCTCACAGGTGAAGTACTTGATAATCTGCCTCATCAGTAGGGCATACCTCTCTAGCAGGTGGGAGAAGGGGAAAAAAGCCTTGCAGCCCTGTTGACAGCTAGATTTGAGGTAGGGCTCATAATAGCTCAAGTCCAATTTCTTCTATTTAAACCATCTCTCACCAATGTCTGGTATACCTGTGGCTTTAGCAATGGATTTAGATGAGAGTTCAAATTTTACTCCTGCTAGGTTGACTTGGTGGTTTTGTATGCTGAGAACAAACAACCTAGTCAAGACTGAATGGATTTGGACTTGTTTAACCTTCTCACAAAACTGGTAACATCCAACATCTTGAAAACAAGTAAGTATCATTGGAGAGGACCTTATTTGAATGGTATCCAAGGGCTCAAACCTATTTTTCCTTCCTCCCTTGTGCTTTGGCTTGATAGGCCTTTGGCCTTCATCATTGCTTGTATTTATTTCCTCCTTAGACATGGTGGTTGATTATAACTCTGAACAAAGTGGTTTTGTTGCTTGATGAGGGCTTTTAGGTGTAAAGAGGGCAAATGAATGATGCGAGGACAATTTTTTTTCAAATGGGGGCCAAATGAAGTATGTCTAGGAAAAATTCAGAGTTTTTAGGAGGAGGTTTGTTTGCACTGAGTATCTTTACCCCTATGACAACTCTCAAATTCACAAACCCTACCCTAGGAGATCAACAAATTGATTTTTATGGAGATTAGGGTTTGATCACATTAGGCTTTAAATTTCCTCCTTGTTTATGAAAAAATTGCTTGGAAGGTAAGGAAAAGAGCCACCAACCTTGTTAGACTGAATGTAGGATATTTGGAGGCAAAAAACTTGAATTTTTGGCCCTTGTGAGAAATTTGGACCAAATCTTTCCGGTGCGTAGTGCCACCCGACTACTCGTTCAGTTTGGGTTGGGCTGGCAGGTTTGTGTGCAGCACCGAGTCGAGTCGGGCTGGAAAATGGGCCTGTCGGGCCTGTCGGAGCGCAGCGCCAGCGTGCAAGTGGGTAGGTATGGACGTTCTAAGCCTGTGCATAGTGCCGGCACAGGGTGTAGCGCCGCCCTCCCAGTGTGCAACGTAGTTTTAATTTACACTGTGGCCACCTCACCGATGCATAGTGCTGATGGCCAAGTGCGTAGCGCCTCCAAATTTTACCAAACTCGCAGAAAACCCTAAAAACTCACATTCAACAACGCTCTCTCTTCTTTGCAATGACAATGAGGATGAGGGAAAGGGAAAGAAGGCTTTATAGTCTTTTGAAAAATAAATTTATGAGCCCAAACCCACTTTCCTAATGTTGATTTCCTTCTTACCTTTTTCACTGTGCTTTTTGGCATTTTTGGTCCTGTAGGTAACAGAGTCTCAGAAAAAAGTGGTTTTTTGCCTTGCTAGAAGCCTCTTAATGTTATTCTTTTGTTAACAAACCTTTCATAAAATTCAAGCATGTGCCCTTTACCCTCTTTTGTAGACTTGAACCTTTTTATGATATTTTATCATTAGAAAACAACAGTTTTGTGATTTTTTACATATTTTCCTTTGACTTACATTCTGTCATGTTTTCTCTTTAAAAAAGTAAACAACCTCCTAGTATGAAAACCCTTAGCAGCAAGTATCAATGACCTCATTAACCTTTATGTGTCATCATCACTAGAAACATTTATTTGGCACTTATGTCCTTACCAATTTTTCCTATAGGTAGCCATCCTTGACAGTTTGTAGAAGTGTCATTCATGACATAATCTATCTCTTGCAAAATATTCATTTGATAAGGTGACCCTTGTTGGAGGTTTTACTGCTCTACTGTAAACCAGTGGTATATTTGTTCCTTATACCACTTTGACAATGATGTATGTCTTAGTGAGGGAGGTGAGCTATTTAAACCATTTTTGTGCCTTTCATGGCCACTTTTGTTCTTGCAGGTGCCTATATAACCTTTGCTTTTGATCACTGTCTTTTGGAGTTCAACACCTTTCTTCTTCAATAGTGAAAACCATGCTTATCCTATTTCACTCTTTAGGCATTTTTACCTCATGCATGTCTTCTTTGATCCTCCATTAAGACCTATGGTTGTGCCTTTGAATCTTCTGGCCTTTGCACTGATATTCCTTACCCTTTGGTGACGTGGTATACAGTGCCCTTTTTCTACCTCCTTTGATCTTTTTGAGACCTCTGATCTTACATTTTCAAAACTCATACTTTTGTACCAATACTCTTTTCCCTTTTGTACCTTTTGTGAGGTGGAATCAATGCCTCTTTGCCAAACCCTAGAGGGCGGCTTGAAACCCTTTTGTAGCCATCTGTTGTGATGAAGGGGGCTCTTTGTCATCATTTGACCATTTTTTGTCCATCTCCCCAAACTTCTAGGTTTTAGGGCTGCTTAGGAAAAATTAAATAGTGTTGTCTTCTAAGTTCTCAAAAATTATCAAAACTCATTAATTATTTCTAAAAGTATTTGATGAGCATTTGAAGGATTTGAGGTGGCCTTTGCCTTTGTAACCCTAGTATTGATTCCTTATTTGGTCAAAACTGTTACAAACCCTGATTCCCATCAAACACATACCTTGTTGCTTTCTTCTTCTATGAATGGTTTTCCTATGATGGTCTTCTCTTTTACGTTACCCATTGCTAGTCTGATGGCTATTTGATCTACTTGCAGAAATGTGAGCAAAGGGCAGTTGTCCCCTTGCAAGATTTGTGCTTTAGACCAAAGTGTCTTCCTTGAATGACCCTTTTGATCATTTTGGACAAGATCACCTGTCCTTTTCTTCTTTGAATGCAATATCTTTATAGAGAAAAAATAGAGTTTGTAGGGCACCAAATCCACCCTATGACTTTTTGAAACTCTAGGTGACCTAGTGGAGGCTTTCTGGGACTTGGCTTTTGAACTAAAACCTAGAACTTGGGATTATCAAGTGTGAGATAAAATTCATGATAAACTAATGCTTTGAAGATCCAAAATCCAATGTACTTGGTTTATCTAAAGAGCCTACATAGATATTTTGGAGACCATCAATGCTAGGGGTACTTTTGGGAGACACAATAAAGCAGTTTGATTGGTGGGCTTAGGTAGCAGTGGGGGTGTTTAGGCATAAACAAAATAGAGGATTTGGGCCAAGGATGACTATATATACACAATATGAGTAACATGGGTTCCTAATGGGTTTTCAGGGACTGGTAGGTAGAGCTAAACAGGATGAAATGATGAAATAGTGAAAAATTATCTTATGGATGATGAAGGCAATGAGATTTCTAGAACTCACAATGCTTATAAACATTGTTTCTCGAAATCTTGGGATAATCATTTAGTCATCAACAAGGCTAAAAATTATTGATGACTAACAGAGCCATCAACGCTTCTGTTACTCGGTTCAGGAGTTTGGGCATTTGTGTCTCTATTTGAAGCAAATTCTATAATAAGAGAAGATTTTTCCCTTGGAGGGATTTTTTCTATTGGGTTTGTGTTATATTCTTTCCACAACTAGAAGTAGACATGAAGTGATGTGAAGTGGGGGGTAGCAAGCCCCCTTCGCTTTCGTCTTAGCATAGTAGGGTCACAGAAGGCATGCCCCCTCGTTCTGGTTATAGGAGCAAAAGAGTCTCCCTACGGGAGGGGTTTGGGGCAGCACCGCGGGAAAAAGTTGGAACCTACATATGGTATTAGAGTTATTTCGGCTTCAAGGGGACGCCTTTGCTACTGAAGGGTTTTTTGCTCAAGTATTTGGTAGACATTGTTTAGTGGGAGATCTGCAAAATTGATTCTAGCAATGAAAGAAGATGCCGAGCAGTGGAAAGATAGAGATCAAGAAATTGAATGGTTAGAGTTTTGAGTTGTGGAATCTAAACATGGAGGATCTGATAGTGGATAAATATCAGTGGATCGCGGTAGATCCGAGTACTAAACCAACGGCAATGTCAGATGAAGACTACGTGAAGTTGGATCGAAAGGCAAAGAGCACAATACGGTTTTGTATCTGAGATTCGGTATTGTTGAATGTATCTGGGGAAGCTATGGCGAATACTTTTTGGGTCAAGTTAGGGACTTTGTACCAATCTAAGTCTCAGGTGAATAAATTTTTCTTGCGGAAAACTATGTATAATCTGAGGATGAAAGATGGAGACTCGGTGACAGAGCATCTGAATGCCTTCAATAGTGGGGTAAGTTAGTTGTCATTTGTTGCTATTAAAATCTCATATGAAGATAAGTGCATCATTTTGTTGTGTTCTCTACCAGATTCGTGGGACAGTCTGGTTATTGCAATAGGTAGCAATACAACTACCTTGAATTTGGATGAAATTCACTTAGCCTTGTTATCGAAGGAAATGAGACAGAGAAATATAGAGGGCCAGAATGGAGATGCATTATCTGTACGAGGAAGGTCCCATAACAAAAACAAATAATTTTTCGAGTGCGAAATCTCCAGGAAAGCCTGTAAAGGTGTGCTAGAAATGCAGAAAGGAAGGGCACTTCAGAAAGGACTGCAGATCTAAATATCTTGAGAAAGGAAAGGGGTCTGATGATGCTCTTTTTGTAGAGGAAAAAACCACCTCAAATGAAGGTGGGGATGTGTATTTGGCTTCTTCTTCAAATACACATGTATATCATGAGGCATGGTTGATTGACTAAGGTGCATCCTTTCACTTCACTCCCCATAGGGAGTGGTTCTGCGAGTATGAGAAGTATGATGGTGGTGATGTCTTCTTAGGGGATGATAGGAAGGCCAAAATCGTCAGACGTGGAAAAGCCAAGTTGAAGTTGCAAGGTGGAAAGATTAGAACACTTCCTGGTGTTCTACATATTCCTACATTGGCCAAAAATCTGATTTATGTAAGCAAGATGGATGATGCAGGTATTAAAATAGTGTTCGAGAAAGATACCTGGAAGATGGTTCCCAGATCACTGATATTAATGAGAGGAGTTAGGGTTGGAACTCTGTACAAGCTTCAAGGTAGCACTGTTATTGATGGGTTGCAACAACTATGTGGTTCCTGAAAGTGGAGTGGAAAGCCTAACGGTCTCTGGATAAAAGACCATTCTATGGCATCAAAGGCTAGGAAACATTGGAGAGAAGTGCCTTCGGATACCTTATGGTAATGGTATGGTAGAAGGAATGTATAATTGCTCTATGGATTTCGATTTTTGTGAACATTGTGTATATGGGAAGCAAAATCTGGTGATTTTTCCTTCTGGTGCTAAGAGGGCAAACAAGATATTAGAGCTTTGCACAGTGATGTGTTTGGACTTGTGTCAGTTACATCACCAGGTAAGTTTGTGTACAATGTTTCATTCATAGATGAATTCTCAAGGAATACATGGATATATTTCTTGAGGAATAAATCTGAAGTCTTTGACAGATTTAAATAACTTAATGCTCTAGTGTAAAACTAGACAGAGAAGAAGATAAAGGTGCTAAGAAAAGCTAATGGTGGAGAGTTTTGTAAGAAGTGTGGTATAGCACGGCAAAAGACTACTCCATACACACCTCAGAAAAATAGAGTTTCAAAAAGAATGAACAGAGTGTTGATGCTCAATGGTACCGGGTTAGGATAGGAATTATGGGTACAGGCAATGGAGACTGCATGTTACCTGGTTAACTGATCACCTTCATCAGCGTTGGAGGATAAGACTCCACATGAGGTATGGAATGGTAAGAAACCCTATCTTTCACATCTAAGGGTATTTGGATGTGATGCATATGTACATGTTCCAAAGGAGAAAAGGGCCAAGTTGGATAAAAAATCTAAAAGGTGCATCTTTATTGGGTATAAGGATGGTTTAAAAGGTTACAAGATTTGGAACCCATAAACAAGGAAGGTTGTGTACAGTCGAGATGTGGTGTTTAAGGAGGTTAAATATATTTTTAAACATGAATTCCTACCAAAGGAAATTGAGAAGATATATTTTGAGCCACAAACTCCAGTTGTGAGAAGATCTGTTCGGGAAATAAGGCAACCAGAAAGGTATATTTCATATGCTTTATGTTCAAATTTTGCTTTAACTGTCATTGATGATGATCCCAGAATTGTCAGGGAGGCAGTGGATTTAGAGGATGGAAAACTCTGGAAGGAAGCCATTTTTGATGAAATGGCATCCTTGCACAAAAATGAGGCATGGGATTTGGTGGAGTTGACAACTGGAAGGAAGCCCATCGGGAGAAAATGGGTGTTTAAGAAGAATATGAATGCTAAAGGCAAGGTGGATAAATACAAAGCTCGGTTGGTAGTAAAATTTTATTCCCAGGTGTTGGGAATTGATTTTGGTGATATTTTTTCTCATGTTGCCAAGTTTATTTCTATTAGATTACTTGTATCTGTTGCTCATGCATTTTATTTTGAGGTAGAACAGAGGGATGTGAAGACAACATTTCTTCATGGGGATCTAGAAGAGGATATCTACATGAAGAAACCTAAAGGCTTTGCGGTGAAGGGTAAGAAAGAACTGGTATGCAGGTTAAAAAATTCTTTGTATGGGTTAAAACAGTCACCAAGGATGTGGTATCAGAAATTTGATACCTATATACGGGGACTTGGCTTCACTAGAAAAAAAATGATCATTGTGTGTATTTTAAATTAATTGGTGATCGCGTTATTTATTTGATCTTGTATGTGGATGATATGTTTCTGTTTGGAAATGACAAAGAAATTATCCAAGATTTGAACACCCAATTGTTCTCCAAATTCGACATGAAGGATCTTGGTGCTACAAACTATATTTTGGGCATGGAAATTAAGATAGATCGGGAAAAGAGGAAGCTCTAGTTAAACCAGAAGAAGTATGTCAAGACAATATTGCAGAGGTTCAATATGCAAGATAGTAAACCAGTGAAGGTTCCTATTCATGTAGTTGTAAAGCTATATGTTGAACAGTGTCCCAAGACACAAGAAGAAGAGGAGGATATGTCGCATGTTCCATATGCAAGTGAAGTGGGTAGACTGATGTATGTAATGGTCTGTACCAGACCAAACATTGCACATGAAATGTGAGTATCGAGCAGGTTTATGTCAAAACCAGGGAAGGAGCATTGGACAGCAGTGAAGCACGTTTTCATATATTTGTGTGGAACTAGTGATTATGGTTTGTGCTACGAGGGAAGACCGGGATTGGACATATTTTTGGACATCTATGGTTTTGTTGATGCAGACTGGGATGGAGATATGGACCAAAGGAGATCTACAAGTGGGTATGTGTTTAGCCTATTTGGAGGGGCAGTCAGTTGGATGAGTAAAAGATAGTCTGTAGTGGCTCTTTCAACTACAGAGGAAAAATACATGGCACCCACCCATGCAAGCAAGGAAGAAAATTGGTTGCAGAGATTGGGTTCAAGTATGGGATTGGTGCAGTGAGCTATAAGGATAGGGTTCCATGGCCAAAGTAAAATTTTCTTGGCTAAGAACCTTGCTTATCATTCAAAGACAAAGCACATTGATGTTCAGTATCACTTTGTGAGAGATATGGTTGAGGATAAAAGTTGTTGATGGTAAAGGTGGAAACTTTGAAGAATGTTGAAGATGCATTGACGAAGTATGTGAGCACTGAGAAGTTATCTTGGTGTAGAGAAACAATGGGCGTTGTAGGGCTGGACCAATGACTAAGCTCTCCTATGGCCCCCTGTGATACAAAACAACCAGTGGGATAATTTTGGGTTTGTGTTATATTCTTTCCATGACTAGAAGTAGGCACAAAGTGGGGGGTAAGAGGGGGGCATTAGCCTCCCTTCGCTTGCATTGGATACAGTAGGGGGATCACAGGGGGGGTGGCATCCCCCTTGTCGAGGGGTTTGCAGGGGGGTGGCAGCCCCCTGCACGGGGTCTGGGGCGCTGCCTTGGGAAAAAAAATTGGACCCTATTTTAGGTGGGCGGACCCGCCTATGGTTTTGTGCATGGGTTTGAACATGTTTTTGGGGCATGATGGTTTTATGCCCCTGGTATTTTGTAGATCTGGTCAAGGGAACTATGGTTATGTTCTAATCTAGGGTTAATGGATTGGGGTTTATGAATGCTTTGGCATGTATATATATGTGTTGTAACACTAAAATGAATATAATGAAAAATCAAACTGGTAGTCTCGATTTGGGATCTAAGGGAAAAATCTCTGTGTATATTTTTTTATGTTTTATGCTCTCGCTATTGTTTATTTTATGTTTTTAAGAATTCATTTTTAGATCATTTCTGTACAAGGTTAAAACCTACATTTTCCCTGGTTGAAAGCATAATTTATGTGTCCTCTATTGTTGTTTCATTCTTGATTTTCGTTTGATGAAAATATCTAACTAAAGAACATAAAGAAGATTAATTAATTTCACAAGCAAATATTGAGGTTAAGGAAAATAAGAAGTGATAAGCTGCCACATTGCAAATTTTCCAACATGGTATCAGAGCTAAGGTGAAGAAGGAATGCGATTAGAAGGAAAAGGAAACTCTCAAGGAGATTCTAAAGAATAAGCTTTAAGAAGTATTAAAAAATGCAACAAGAAAATCTCAATTTGATTTTGCCTTGATTAAATTGATAAAATTCAAATTTCCACATCATAAAACAATTTGGATGTATTTAACTTGTGTGATGTCTTGTGTGACCTAGTTTACTCAGTAAATTTGATTTGGAGGATTTAGAGTTTAGTTACGCATGTGTGATTGCTAATTTTTCATTTATCTAAGGTTGTTTTCAGTTAAACTAGTTCTAATTTTTTAAGGAAATAAGGAGGTTCAGTTAAGCAATGGGACTTAATTCAAACTCAATGATCATCCATTTAACTGATCAATCATCCCAAAATAGCTAGTGCATGCAGATAATTTGATTTCGGGCTTGGTGGAGATTCCAAGGCATTGTAACATCAGTTATAGACTAGTATTGAGTGTATAGGTGTTACATGCAGTCAGATGATCAGGTGCAATCAATTTTGGATAACTTCCTAAATAATAAGGGCCTAATTTATAAAGGAACAACGCAAGGAAATAGGGGCTCAAGCAGAGGAAAAAATTTACTAAGTCTAGGTTAGAGCTTCTCGGTGAGAAGAGAGATAGTTTTTGAACTTGTAGGTTCTGCTCAGTTGAGAAAATAAATTGTAATACATTTCTATTCATCAGATTAATGTAAGCAAGCATTGGGGTTTTTAGTAGTTTTTTTTCCCAGGAAAAATATTATTTGCACGTGTGTGATTTTTTATTGAATGTCTAAAATGTTTGTTCTAAATTGTGAAGTAATGTCTACAATGCAATAGAGTAGGTTTGTGTCTTGTGATATTGATTAAAATTTCATGAGCAGTTGAAAATCTGCATCATAATTTCTACATGGTATCAGAGCAGGTTTCACATTAGAGAAGAAATTTCAAAGTTTCTTCTCAGGAGGTTCGAATTTGGAGTTCAGTGCAGCAGGATCTATTTAAAGCTGAGAATATGCCCTTCAATGGACTAAGGCTATAGTATGCCTTGGAAGGCACCTCTAATTTTGTTACATGGAAAAATCGCATGGAGGCGGTATTGGATGGCAATGGATTGCTATAATACATCAAGAAAAATGTTGCAAAACCATTGAAATTTGATGCCAAAAACCTTTCTTAGTGGAAGAAATATGTAGCCAAGGTGAGGAGAATAATCTTAGAGGGATTACAGGATAACATTTTCTCAAACATCCATGGAAAATAAACCCCATTTGGAATGTGGAAAGCACTGACATAATTGTTCGAGAATAATAGTGACCACAGGGAACTGGTGCTCAAGGATAAACTTTGAAGTATCAAGATGCAAAAGAATGACACAATTCCGCAGTATCTGAGCAAGTTCACACAATGTCATGATGAACTTGGTGAGGTCGATTTTATGTCCCTAAATAAGACTTGGTAAGCCTAGCCCTCCTAGTCCTTCCCAAGAGCTAGCATAGTTATCAAGTTTCGGTGAATGGGAGGGAGAAACTAGAGAATTGGGAGCACTTATGGTTTGATTTGATATAGGAGGAAATAAGGCAGAATACAAGAGATGGTACTTCATCCAAGGGAAAGGATGAAGAAAAATTTTCATTGGCTGGAAGGAAAAGAAGGTAAAATGGAAGAAATCTCAGTCCAAACTAGAATCCAGTGAAGGGGGAAAGAAGAAATATTTGTGCAAAATTAAATGCTTCCATTGTCACGAATTTGGGCATTATGCCAAAAAATTTCCACACAAAAAGGCAAGAAATAAGACCTCATGAGGAGCAATAGGTGAAGTCTTGGCTTCACAGCTCGAGCTTGACTTTACACTCATTTTGTGCATGGCCAGCGCAATGATGGGGAGTGTGTGGTACTTGGACTCAGATGCATCATTTCACATGACAGGGTGTAGATATTTTTTCAGTGACCTGGAAGAAATATATTTGTAGATGCACATCGATATGGGGGACGAAGGAAGGTATAACATGATCATGGTTGGTACAATCACCTTTCAAAGGGAGTCAGGATCCCCCCTCAGGCTCAAGGATCTCATGTTTGTTTTGGGGTTAAAGAAAATATCATCTTTTTTGTAATTTTGGAAGGTCGTGGTTATGATATGATATTCAGCAAAGGAAAGGAATTCCTAAGACACATACCCATGGAATAGGTGAAGCAGCTCGGGGTTCATGTGAAGAACTTGTATAAGCTAGATGTGGAATATTGTGTTGCACTAAGAAAAAAGGTGGAGAAGATGTAGAGCTGCAATGTCGGTGACCTTTGGCATAGAAGACTTAGCCATTTTCATCATGGCACCCTGAAGATTATGCAGCAGATAACCACATGCTTCCAAAAGTAGCAATTGAGCATCAAGATGTATGGAAAGGATGTACTTTGGGGATGATCAAATGCTTGGTATTTAGATCAAAAATTAAAATGCTCAAAAATTCTCCAAACTAGAATGGCAGGATAGAGCTCGTCACCAGGATTCCAACACAACTCATTTCATCAAAATCCGAGCTCATATGAGTAAGTTATGGTCTGTTGTTTTTTTTCTCAAACAGGTAAAAAATGTGCAAAACAGTGATATACTGATGACTTGGCAGTCCAGTCAACACCTCAGGAATATCCAGGGAATATTCTCCAATTTTCAGCCAATGACACTATAACAAGTATCACAGTCAGATTCGCCAATGTTGCTTGGGAAATTGAATTTTTTCTTCCTAATCCTAAGGTTGAAATTTTCTAAGTGGGTGCATTATTATTTTTATAATGTGAAAATTTGAACCAATGGAGAAGGGTCACGTGGAGCAACCGAAGGCTGCCACGTGCCCTCCCCCATGGCAAGGTTGGATGGCGCAATATATTTCACAAACCAAATATCAAAGTGGCACCTATATTTTAACTAAGGTTCGGATCAAAGGTCGGATGAGCACAATATTATTTATATCCAAGTTCTATTGCAAAGTTCTATTCAATAAAAAATTATGACTGAGGAGGGGCGGAGGTCGGGGTCGACCCCGTGACCTCCCCCAGACTAACACCCACACCAACCAATAGACCATACGATGTTTCTTAATAAGTATGGTCACCTGCTTATCCTTGAAGACTATAAGCATCGGAGTTGGGGGTTTGGAGGGGGAGGGGGCCAGCCCCCTCCCATATGTTCAAGCACAGAGACCGAAGGCTAACACTATTCACGGCGGAGTTTTAAATCGGATAAGCCATCTTTATTAACCTGCTAATCTTGGATTAGCCCACAAACCCGCGTTTAAGAGTTAAACGTTATTAACGCTAACTACGTAGTTAAATAACTCTTAAATGTGTGCTTAACTTAAGATAATGATGATTTTAACTTAGCAGCGGACTTGACGGAGCCTGCCAAATGCAGTGGAGCTCCAGTTTTAGTGGATTTGTCTGGCTAACTTCCATTTTTAGTGGAGAAATTGTAGGAAATTTTGGTTTTTTCATAACTGAGGAAATTTTCGACCAATTTTGGGTCAGGAAGAGTCACTCTTGGTAGATTTTGATGTTTTGGAGCCATTGGAGCAGGTTGCAGAGGCAACAGGAGACTATAAACAACACTTTTTCACAATTGAAGCTAATACAAAGGCCCATGCCATGGAAGCTGGACCAAGGAGATGTAGCCCAATAGGGGTGAAGTCCTTCATCAAAACCATGTGTATTTGACTTAGTTTTTTTTGTTTGTTGTGTTTGTATATGTTGTTGTTAAGAATTTAGTTTCCATGCTTTTATGTTCATGAAATACACTTAATCTCATCAAGTTTTTTTATTTATCAATCATAAGCGCATGTATAAACCCTTGTACAAGAAGCAAACCTAAGAACTTTCATATTAAATCTGAAACTTATATTAGCAGAACATTAAATAACAATAAATTTCAGATCAGGGGAAGTACAATAAATCCACATTCCATGATTGGGACAGCAAAGCGCATGCAGTCCTATAAAGCATCCACTATGATGTCTATAGACCTTTCTCGACAGCCTCCACTTCCAAACAAAAATATTTTTTCATTTTTATTGATGACTTCTCACAGAAGTGTTGTATCTTCTTCATGCTGAAGAAATATGAGACATTATCCAAGTTTTTATAATTCAAGGCATTGGTTGAGAAAAAAATTGGCAAAAAGGTGAAGGCTTTCAAGAGCGATAATGGAGGTGAGTACGTGTCGAATGAATTTAAAATTTTCTATGCAAAATAAGGAATTCGATGAGAGTTGACAGCACCCCACAACCCACAGTAGAATCAAGTGGTTGAGAGAAAGAACCGTAGCATTGTAGGAGTTGTGAGGGCGATTTTGCATGACCAAGGCCTACCTATGCACGTTTGGGCCGAGGCATGCAACAAAACATTCTATTTGCAGAATCAGAGTCCTCATCGGATTTTGGGCATGATCACACTGAAGGAGGTTTTCTCAAGGAGAAATTTGGATGTGTTGCAATTCAGGATTTTTTGAGCCTTTGTTTAATTCCCTGTCTCCAAATAATCAAGGAAGATGCTAGGGCCGACAGCATAATTGGGGGTATTTGTGGGTTACACAGAAACTCCCCACAACCACTGTGTGTACTTTTCATCCCTAAGAATGACAGCTATGCGAAGGGATGTAAAATTTGATGGGGAGAAAGCGATGTGGTGCTCTTTTGAGAGGGAGCTTTAGATCCCACCAGAGGAGGAGCTTTTAGCTCCAAAGGAAGAACATCAGGAAGTTATAGAGCAGCCACAAATTGAGGAGCAAAGAGTGGAGCAAACCAGTTAAGAAAAACCATCCAAAGAAAGTAGGAAAAGAACCATAGAAGTTGAGAGACTTGTACAGGATGTGAGGGAGAATGTGGGTGCTTCTTCAAATTTTCGCAGGCAGAGAAGGTCATTGAATCGTTACATTAGCTACATGACTCGAACGACTAAGCTTGTAGAGACTGAGCCATCCTATTTCGAGGAAGAAGTAGAGAAACATGTATGGTTTGATGCAATTGTGGAGTTATATGAAACCATTGTAAAGAACAGTGTTTCAGAAGTGGTCCCAAGACCAACAGATAAATCAGTTATGGCTTCACGATGAATCTTCAAGGTAAAGCAAGCAGTGGAGGGAAGCATAAAGAAGTACAAGGCCATATTTGTGTCCAAGGGGTACTTTCAAGTTGAAGAAATTTACTACATGTAACAAGGTACTCATCCATTAGATCAATTCTTGCTGTCGTTGCGCAGATGGGGTGGAATATCCACTAGATGGATGTAAAAACAACATTCCTCAATTAAGTTATTTAGGATGAGGTGTATATCGAGAAACCAAAAGGCTTTGAGACTTTTGATCGAGAGTCTCATGTGTGGAAACTAAAGTGAGCATTGCACGGTATCAAACAAGCACCCTGTGATTGGTACACCAGGATCAATAGTTATCTCACTGGTTTTGGCTTCACCAAAATTGAAGTGGAAGCAAACATCTATCATATCATGGTAGAATGTAAATCATTGATTATTGCCTTATATGTTGATGACTTGATTTTAACTGGTGATGAACAATTGATCAGATCTTGCAAGAAGGATCTTGCAAGAGAATTTGAAATGAAGGACATGGGTCTCATGCACTAATTCCTCAGCCTATAATTATGGAAAGGTGATGGGGAAATGTTTGTCTCTCAATACAAGTATGCAAATGAGATACTAACGATATTTTGCATGGAGAGTTGCAAACCCATGGAGACACCTCTAGCAACCAACTGGAGGAAGGAGGATGCCACTTCAGGTGAAGTGGATGCTACCATTTATTGGTAGCTATTGGGTTCATTGTTGTATATTTTGAACACACAAGTAGATATGTGTTATGCAGTCAACTAGTTGAGCCAAGCTATGGTTATTCCAACCAAATTATTTTGGAAGGAAGCTAAGAAAGTTTTACGGTACCTCAAAGGCACTACCTAGTTTGGACTATGGTACAGATAGACAAAGGGATTGAATATGTGTGGCCTCACAGATGAAGATTGGGCAGGGAGTCCATTAGAACGAAATAGTACATCAAGTGGAATTTTTAGTGTTGGGTCCACAGCAGTTTCCTGGTATAGCCGAAAGCAGAGATTTCTGGCACTCAACTCGACAGAAGCATAATACATGGATGCAAGTCAAGCAGCATGTGAGGTGATCTGGATGAGAAAGATACTTGTTGAATTGTTTGGTCAAATGATGGATCCAACTATGATCTATTATGATAATCAAAGTTTCATTGAGATCTCTCAAAATCTTGTTTTTCACAATCAATCCAAGCATATAGATATCTGGTATCACCATTTTTGTCGTAAAAAGGAGAAGATATGTTGTTAGCATATTGCCTTGACTAAATTGAGAAAAATTGAATTTTCACATTAGTAGACAACTTGGATGCAGTTAACTTGTGTGACATGGCTTGTGTCATCCAATTTACTCACTAAGTTCGAGTTGGAGGAGTTAGAGTTCAGTTAAGCATATGTGATTGCTAATTTGTAGCAATCAAGGTCAATTATCGAAGGTTGTTTTCAGTTAAACTAGTTCTAACTATGGAAGGAACTAGTGGAGAGTCAATTAAGCAGTGTGACTTCAATCAAACTCTGTGATCATCAAGTTAATTGATCAATCAGCCCAAAACAACTATTTCACGCAGATAATTCGAGTTCCCCGAGCTTGGTGGAGATTCCAAGGCAGTGTAATATTAGTTGTAGGCTAGTCTTGAGTGTAAAGGTGTTTCATGCAGTCAGATGATAAGCCTAAGGAATTGTGCATTCCATTTTGGAGAAATTCCTAAATAATAAAGGCCTAATTTCTCAAGGAAAAAAGCAAGGAAATAGGCGCTCAAGTAGAGGAAAGTTTTGACTAAGTCTAGGTCAAAGATTTTCAGTGAGCAAGCATAGAGATAGGTTAAGCACTTGTGGGTTGTGCTCAGTTGAGAAAAGCAATTGTAATAAATTTATATTCATCATATTAATGAAATCATGCATTGGGGTTTTTAGAAAAATTCTTTCCCCATAAAGAAATATTATTTGCATGTGTGTGATTTATTATTGCATGTCTAAAAAATTTGTTCTAAATTGTGAATTAATTTCTGCATAGCAGTAGAGTAGTTTTGTGTCTTGTGATTTTGAATAAAACTTCATGAGAAGTTTCAAATCTACATCATGATTTATACAAGAAGTATTGTCTTTTGAAATGGATCTAGTTGTAGACTCATTGGTAGACCTATTTAAAGGAAGCATCAAAGGATCTTATCATTCATCACTCTTGGAAGTTATCAGTGGAGGAATCCTAGGGAAAATCTTTCAAGGAAGTATCTTCAAATATATTGAAGACATCATCAAGGAAGAGGAGTATCTCGATTATCAATTAAGTACCACATCGGTTCTTTCTGCAAGGAGAGCAATAAGCTCATTGGAGGATCAAATTATCTAGCATGGAAGAAAAGGGTTGATCTGATTCTCACGAAACATGAAGTAATAGAATATGTTACTGGGGAAATTATTGAACCTAAGAAATATAAGACTCAAGAACTAGAAAAGTACAAGAAAGGTGAATTAAGGGCACAAAGGATCATATTTGAATCCATTAAAGATTCTCTTGTTCCATTCGTTGCAAATTTGAAGACTTCCAAGGCTACGTATGACAAGCTAGTGAATTTGTACTATGTAAGTACATCATGACAAAATATTTCTTTGCAGAACAAGTTATATAGAATGAATAAATCAAAGGATGAGGATATGGCATCCTTTCTCATGAAATTCTCTTGGCTAAGAGACCATCTACAAGGACTTGGGGAAAAAATATCGTATTCATTTTGTACTAAATGCACTGCCACTAGAATGGAGCAGCTTTGCAACAAGCATCTACTCCAAGAAAGATTCAACTCCTTTTGATGATTTGTGGACTCAATGCATTCTGGAAGAATCAAGGATCAAGGTAAAAGATGACATTGGATCAGATGAGCAGTCTAAAGCTTTTCTAGCCTGAGTCAAGAAGTTAAAGAAGGGAAAGTTTGGAAAGTCCAAGAAGAAATACATGTCCAAGGTTCAATTCTTTAAGTGCAATGAGTTTGGACACCTTAAGAGGGATTGTCCAAGCCTACAAAACAACAGGAGAAAGGAAAGGAGTGAAGCTCATGTAGCTGAGACAATGGGAGAACCTAAGAAGAAGCCAAAGAAAGAGGAAGTAAAGGATATTTGATGTTAGAAAAGTCATTTTGGTTGGTTCTTAGTAAAATTGGCCTACATTGTTTAGAAAAATTTTGATTTTTCATGTGATAGTTGCATAAGTAGAGTCTAATTGGTTAATTTACTTTGTAAAATTCATTTCATGTAATGTGGAAGTTGAAGGAATGCAATGGGTCAGGATGCAAGCTCATTATGAGACATATAGCTAGATGATGAAATAAGAAGCATAGGAATGCACATTAAAAGTAACTCTTGGATTAGATTCATTTGAATATAATCTTAAAATATACTTTGTATGATTGTATGATGTTTAAAAGGAAGAATTTGACTTACTTAAGAATGTATAAAAGATTAATACTTTCTCTTGAATATGTAAAATAATGGTTAACATCTAATATAATCTCTGGAAGAAAAATTTGTAACTTGGTAATCAAGTTCGATCCTTGGGCACTATGATGCAAGAAGGAAGATCCATATGGAGATGGACCATGAGGATGTCGATAGAACGAGAAGGTCATCATGATGAGGTAAGTCTGAATTTCATTATTGTTGGTTATCTGGTTAACATATTGTTTTTTTACCAGGAAGAATGTTAAAAGAATACATGATGATAGTTTAGGCAAGTTCAATTGTGTGAATGGAAATGTATGGATAATGTTGAGAGAAGCTCAACATATGGTACTTGGCAACTGTAAAATCAAGATGTGTCCATCTTGGGATTAAAAGGTAGCGGTACGAGAAGATAACCTTAAGGTCAAAAAGGAAGATCATTTTCATGGAGAATCTTGAAGCTTGGAAAGGCTTAATACAATGCCTTAATCTATGATAATAAAGATGGAACTGATGAGAAATAAGAAGTACCTGGAACCTATCACAATATTGAAGAGTGAAGATGGCTCCTTGATACCTCGAAAGGAAGCAGGAGATGCAAAAAAAAGATGGATCCAGACAGCTATGAAGAACGGGTAGTTTATACTCTTATGGAGACAAGCTATAAGGTTTGTGGTGTTGAATTCCCAAATAGAAAGGAGGTCTGGATCTCCTCTGGTTTTGAGAAGGAGTAAAAGGAGTCTCCTTGAAAAGAAGCAAGGTTCTATTCTCAAGTTAAAAGGATAATAGCGATATCCTCTCTGGTTGAGAGGAAATGATGTTGGACATCACATGTGCATTCTCTTCTTCAAGTGATGAAGAGAGAATGGTGGAGGATTGCATAAGCATTTGTTGTTTCCTTGAGGATATAACATCCAATAAAGGAAAGAGATTGACACTCTTTGAGGATAGGACAGGTATCTAAGAGAAGATTGGTCGAAGAGTACCAATATTCTTTGATGACTTGGGATTGGAGATCCAAGATAAGAATAGTCCTAAAAGGACATAACTTGTAGACATTTGGATGGGGTATGTCCCTTGTAGAGGTGGTGTGGTATCACACATAAAACCTCCCATCATAATTCTCTTGATTAAAGAAGAGCTTGTCTAGTTAGGCCTCAAAGATAGTGTTGGTAATGATAATGATGCTTACAGTATGGCTGATCAATCTGACTCTTCTTATGAGAACTCTTCAATTTGAGAATGATGTTGTATTGGTTGTACAATTATGAATATATCTCTTGTTAAGAGGGAGTGTTGAAAATGTAACTAGTTTCGGTCTTCATAATTGTTGTTGTACTCATTTCAATATGTATCCTATGTAAAAATAAGAAAAGAAAAGAAAAAGTGATTATTATTAAAGCATGGGTTTCATGCTCTTTATCGATGGTATTCTAGGTAAAAGAAAGTTCTTCATGCTTCTAAGGTTTGTTAGGTCTTAGGATTTATTGTCATGAGTCAAAGGAGTCAGCATCATGTTTATAAGACCCTTTCGGGAAAATGTAATTGTAAAAAGAATTATGTTTTAGCCTATAAAGTCCTGGAAAATCCAAAAGTACAAGTCGGACCTAACAGTTGCAATTCAGCCTACAGGAGGGAATTAAACCCCTTGGAAAGGCTTTATAAAGAAGCAGTTCGGCCTCATTTAGCACTCACTCATCTACAAGTTCAATCTATCAAAAAATAAGTTCAATATGAAGTTGGGAGAAGTAGAAAAATAAAAATGAAGGTCTAGGAGAAGAAAGGACAAAATACCTTGTTTTTGGGCTCTATCTCTCTCACATGTGAAAAGTTCTAGGGTTTATGGTGTTGTAGAAGGAGGTCGAAGTTGCAGGTATGAGTTGCAAGAAGACGAAGTGCAGAACCTTGTCTCTGGAAGGAAGAATATCCTACTTTGACCTCGTTGCCCTTGGGAAGAGTTGTCCTTCTCTAGGAAGTTCTAAGGAAGAGGTTGGATTAGGGTTTACAAATAAGTTGCAAGGCCAAAATTACAGGATCAAAGTAGCAGTACTAGTTGCAGTATTGAAGCTGGGAGGTCAAAGTTGCAATGTTGAAGTTGGTTGGTGCATAATCAGGGAAAGACTTGTTGGAGGGCTAACTTGGTACTTGAAGAAGGACTTGGTCTAGAGTTTGGGTCTTTTTGTCTCATTTTGAAGTAGATTCTATAAGAAGAGAAGGGTTTACCGGGTTTTCCTCTTGGAGAAGTTTTTCCCTGGATGAGAGCCTAATTTCTCTGTCCTCTATTGTTGTTTTGTTCTTGATATTTGTTTGATGAAAAAATATAACTAAAGAACATATAGAAGATTAATTACGTTCGCAAGCAAATATTGAGGTTAAGGAAAATAAGAAGTAATAAGCTGCCACATTGCACATTTTCCAACACACTACTTACTATTGCTATTGTTTCTTAGCCTACAAATATTCTCTAAAAAAAAATTTAATCCAAGAGATGATTGTTGTTGAATATTTCAAAAATGGCTAGTATATTTACAACTTAATGATGATAGAGGAACCACCTAAGGACACCACTATTCATATAGTGTATTAGAGGCATCAATCAACTCAGGTTTAACTATAACCTAATAGTCAGTGTGTTGATTACAAGTTACCATTTTTCAAAACCTACATCTCATATTAAGGGACAACTAAATATGAATCACATGGAAAGTCTTGCTACTATTCACATTAAAATCTGGATGTTGTTGAGAAGATGATGACAGGTACAATGATATGACAACTATAGATTTATGTACTTTTATTGAAGTGCTTCAAGAAACATGTAAATGTGAGGAGTTGCACTAGGGGAGGGATGCCATAAGCTGTGCGCCATCCCTTCCACCTCGACAGATGACGTGTCGTGCTCCATGTCGACGATACGACACCTACCCAGTCGACGAAGCCAACTATTGCGGTTGGTGACAATCATAAATGCATAATTTTGGTGCGGGCTTAGTGTTTCGTCCAGACAGTTTATCACAATGACAATGATGCCCTGTGTGTTGCTTGGACCCAGAGTGTGGGCATTCCGCTCCACCGGTGATGGTCACTGCCAGTTCCAGAACCTGCGCGCCCTGTCTGCCATTGTTGCGAAGGTTATCCTGCATCGTTTCCCACCAGGGTTTGTTGATGGTTGCAGCAAGTTCCTTCTCCTATTTGCAGCTTCCGCCGTTCATCTCCTTTCTGTTTTGCATTGTTGTCGGTTAGGGTTTGCTGATGGTCGCAGCGAGTTCCTAAACCTGTTTTCCACGTCTTCAATTTTTTTGATGTTGGTCCGCCATTGTTTTCCGCTAGGGTTTGGGTCTGTTTGCTCGATTTATTCAGTTTTTTCAATATTTTCTTATGAATATCCATTTTTTTGCAAATTTGGTTTTAAAAAAATAATTTTGTTGTGTTTTTCGCAGGTATTTTCGATGGCTTGCGTTGAAGAGCTCTACTGAGGTTTAGGGTGGCATTGTGGTGGCTTTTGCGACTTCTATGGTTCTTTGGTAGGATTCATAATACTACCAACCATGCTCTGTGTTTTTTAACACTTTTACTCGTTGTTCAGTGGAATTTGGCTCTTCTTTTTGTTCTATGACAAGTTTTTTTTTATGTTTTTTTTGTTCTATGTCTTAACTGGTGGCGGCATACGGTATGTTTTTTATGTTGAATGGCAACGATAATGGGTTAATGGTTTGCACCTGTGCACCTGTGGTTTTTCAGAGCTCTTAGGGTTTTCCCACTATGTTTGGTAGTGTTGGGTTTGAGGAACTTATGAGAAAACCAGGGATTGATATCGATTAATGAGATATTCTTTTATTCAAAATATTGTTCCATTCTTTTATGTTATGGGTTGCACGAGACCTACACTGCCTGGCTTTATGTTATGAGTTTTATGTTATGGGTTACACAAGACCTACATGAGAACTAGTTGTTTCCTATATGAATTGTATATTTTGAGTGGAATCATTCCTTTCAGTATTGGTGACTTTTGGTATAAAGGCTTTTGCATCTAACAGGACTTTCCTTTGAAATATCGACCTACTCTGGGAACCAAATTATTAGAGCATATTATCTTTTTATACATATTTTGTGATTAATAATATAAATGAAGTGATATTGAGGTCTCTAAACCCTAAGTTTTATAACGACACAAGTCTTATTCAATATCATAATATATAAGTGCAGGATTCGAACTATTGTATTTTTTGCCTAAGACTTGTTTGAAATTTGTTTTCGGGTTAAAAGCATATCCATACTGGGGTGAAATCTTGCACAACATGGTGATTAAAGATTAGTTGGATTTAACAAGTTACCTTTGAATGCAGTGTGAATAAACAGTGGATGTATTTTATATTACCTTGTGAAGTGATATGTTTAGTTGATATATGTGTGGAACAAGTTTCTCTGGTGTTTCAAACAAACTAGTGTGAAAAGGGTTTGCCAAGAGTTGATTTTATTGTTTTTCCATTTCCATTTGTTTTCTGTTGCAGATTATTTTCTTTAGACATAAATTTAGACCTTTGACTTGGTATGCTTTTTTATTTAACAGAGTAAGGTTTCTTTCTGGTTATGTGAGTTACACATTTGATCAGCACACCCAAATTTCCACATTTTGAATGCATAGAATGAGACTGAGTAGTGCAGGAGTTAAAGACATGAGAGTGTGAGTTGAGATAGTATGAAAGAATGTTTTGATGGCTTTGTTCTTGAAATTTATTTAAGTACTCTTTTGGAATTGTTGGATCGAAGAGCTTCTATTTTTTCAAAAATTTTGATTATTTATCTAGTTGCAATCTAGGATTATTTATTGTTTTTCCATTTCCATTTGTTTTCTCTTGCATATTATTTTCTTTAGACATAACTTTAGACCTTTGACTTGGGATGCTTTTTTATTTAACAGAGTAAGGTTTATTTTTGGTTATGTGAGTTATACATTTGATCATCACACCCAAATTTCCACATTTTGAATGCATAGAATGAGAGTGAGTAGTGCAGGAGTTAAAGGCATGAGAGCGTGAGTAGTGCAGCAATTGAAATGACTAGAGAGTGAGAGTTGAGATAGTGCAGGAATGTTTTGATGACTTGTGTGAAATTTATTTAAGCACTACTCTTTTGGAATTGTTGGATAGAGTCTTGTGTTTTTTCGAGACTTTTGATTATCTATCTAGTTTGCAATCTCAAATTATTTATTGTTTTTCCATTTCCATTTGTTTTCTCTTGCAAATTACTTTCTTTAGACACAACTTTAGACCTTTGAATTGGGATCCTTTTTTATTTAACAGAGTAAGGTTTCTTTTTGGTTATGTGAGTTATACATTTGATCATCACACCCAGATTTCCAAATTTTTAATGCATAGAATGAGAGTGATTAGTGCAGGGGTTAAAGGCATGAGAGCATGAGTAGTGCAGGAATTGAAATGACAAGAGAGTGAGAGTTGAGATAGTGCAGGAATGTTTTGATGACCTGTGTTAAATTTATTTAAGCACTCTTTTGGAATTGTTGGATCAAGGCTTGTGTTTTTTCGAGACTTGATTTTTTACCTAGTTTGCAATCTCAGATTGCTTGATGAGTTGGTAAGTGGAGTAGCCCGTGTCTATTGGTACATTGATCTTCAAGGTCATGTTATTTATTTGTTCGTAGCCTTCAAGTTTAAAGTCTTAGCCAGCATTAGTCTGAATTGATATGATATGATTTTAGCAGAGAATTGAGTGGACAATGTGATAGAGTATGGAATATTTTAATTAACATAGTTTATTGTAGGGTTATATGTTGCCATTTTGTATGCTGACATTATTTTTTTTGCAAAGAAGTTATGGCATAGTGTTACAAGTAACAGAGAGCTATATACATACTTCGCATTTGGAATATGTCTCATTCCAATGCTACTGATATGGGTGTCTAGGCTTTGAATTTTGAGTTCATTTTTCAGTAGTTAAATTCCCTCATTAGTTCTGAAGTTAAATTTTCAGCCATGTTTATTTTCTTGTTTCAACTCTTAAATATGTTCAAGTTATTGTTGGGGTAATTAAAACTATTCATTGTTTGTTTTGTGTTGTTAGTGGAGTTATGTAGTGTGTAGTGATGTCATCCTATGTGTTTAGGAAAAACTAACAACATACAGTTAAGAACAACAAACAAAACTAGTATAAAGAGGTATGATTTGCATCATGTTGTGTGTGGATAGATATGTGAGATATGGTTTGTGAAGTATGATGAAAAATTTTAAATTCTACTTAGTGTAGTAGACAGGAAAGCTGGGATCTATTAAGATAAAAAATTCCAAACATATAGTCCATCCAAAAATACACATCATAATGTGGTTACAACCAATAACATATAACACCCCTATTCTTTATGGCCTTGAGAATCTTCAGTGCCAAACCCTGAGTTGCTTGATTGAGCCAAGTAGGTTGGCCTTCCTAAGAAGGGTTGATTAGGTTGTGGTTGATTGCTGCCATATAATTGAGACTAATTTGTCCCTTCCAACGATGGAGGAATTGAGTACCCATACCTCACACTTGTTTTAAGTGGAGGTGTGTGATAAGCATACATTGAATTCACATCTCCTGTGGTAGGAATAAGGCAAGTGGGTAAACCCCCATTTTGATAGTGAGGCACTTGAATGTTTATGATGTCTTGGAATAATGGTGTATTATTTCAATATTTTCCAATGCATTGGACATGTCCCTGGTTTCATCTACTGTGCTTGCATTTATGTCAACTATATCAGTCATCCCTTGTTCCTTTTCAAGCATTTGTTTATCCTTTCTTGCTTCCTTTAACTGCCTTGCCATTTTTTTTGTTGCTCCTTCTCTTACCTTTCTCTCTCTCTTTAAAACCTTTCATCTGCTCGACGTTGTGCTGCAATAGCCCTTGATGTCTTTTTCTCCTTGGCTTGATCCTTTTTTTTTCTGTTTTAATTCCTGAATTTCAACTTTTTTCTTTTCAGACTCAACTAAGAGTTTTATATAGTCTTCTGAGGTGAGTAACTGTGAACTTCAGCCCAAACGAAGACTACTGAGTGTTCCTTGCTTCTTTTTCATTGACACTCTTTCTACTGGTAGCTTTAGGAACTGCCCAAGTAACTTCTCCACCCCCCTCGCCCACCTGCATGTCATTGCTTGGCACTTACCTTTCAGTATATGTGGCAATTGATTGAACTCTCTTGTTATCTTCATCTGGTGCCTCATTATGTGCTTCATCTTCTTCCATTGATCTATTGTCCACACAAAAATGAACAATTTCACTGTTCAATTCAACCGGTTGTGAAGGCATGTTCATGCTTTGTTCATTGGTTCTTGGGACATTGTCTTTGTTCAAATTAATCATGGCTTCTGCCAGCAATGATGGTGGGTTTACTTGGCTTGGAAATGTCCATTGGTCATTTTCAATGTCATTAACAATATCAACAATTTCATTTTCAACTATATGTTGGGGTCCCATGATTGCAGATTGGTATACTAAATGACAAGTAACATGGAACTAGTCTTTAGAGTCCTAGGGATCCAGCCTTGTAGGACTCAGAGAGGATATCTCATTTTGCAAGAGATGTGAAATTGTTTGCTTCTATGGTTGATTTTGAGCTAGTTATTAAGTACAAGTTTGGCAGTTGTTTTGGTTGGGTATAATGATCAAAAAGCATAAGTGCAATTGGAGGAAATATCTAGTCATTGGGCAATGGAGTCTAATGGAAGTCATGATAAGTTCATTAGTGGGCAGGGTATCATAGGGAAAATCTAACTTAGTCAGGTCGATCTTTAAGTTTTAAAGGTAATGAGATGGACATCAATTGTTAAGAATGAAAAGTAGAGATCAAGGAAAAATAAGGAATCCTTTATCATATGTACTCCTCAGCTAAAGGGACTTAAATATCACAAAACATGAAGAAATCAATAGATAGGGAAAACCATAGCTTCACAAATACGAGTTCATCAAATGATAATTCAAGAAATTTTTTCCAATGAAATATAGAAGGCAAGAAACTGTTTTTAGTGCGATTTCACCTTCCAGAACAAAAAACACTTAAGACACACATATAGCGTAATCAGAGAATAGGGAACTCCTAAACATCCTTGATTATAGTTACGAAGATCTCTAAAACAATTAGTTAAGAAAGTACAAAGGGTATGATCGAAACAAAACCTCTTCGGAAAACTTTAAAGAATGGTGCTTTAGAGAGAGACTTCAAGAACAGTGTTTAAGTGGCAGTAAGTAAGCAAGGAAAACCATAAATTATGCTTGATACCTACTGTATTCAACTATTTATGAAATAAATAGGCTTAGGGGGTCTAGAGAGCAATTAAGAATTATCTAAAATGTCATAGTAGAAGAAAACATTAAAGCAGTGAAGAATAAACAAAACTAAGGTGCTTTCAGAAGACATTCTTAGCATAAAAAATTTATTCTACTGCAACATAGAAAGGTGGAAACATAATGATAAAATTAAATAACAATAACATATTAGAAGCACTTAACCAACAACCAAGGTCAGGGATCTAGTGATCTAGCCTCCTCCATCAACAAACAAATTAGGGAATCCACAAGTTCCAAAACTTCAATTTCTTTTCAACTTCCAAGAGACTATGTATGACTTCAAAGAGTCATCAAATGGAAACAAGATAATGAATTCATATGAAATATTTATGCTGCAAATGTGGAGATGAAGTTAATCTAGGGTTTGAGTGTCATTTATTACAGAGTTAATGAGTTCCTAACCTTGAAGACCATGCAAGGCTCAAGGTAGGAATATCTGCAGATATTTCTCTGAATAATAACTTCTATTTTAAATCCTAAGGAAAAATAGGTGAAATGTTTGACTTTAAGGCCTTTTCATAACTGTTACAATAACTTTCTGGTGGATATAAATATCTTTGACTTATTTCAATAACTGCTTAGTGCTTTATTGAAGGAAACAAAGCCCTAGGTGGCAAAAATATCTTTTGAGAGGAGTAACTTCCATAGGTTGAGTCATTTGAATTTGTCTTGGGTTAATCTGCCCTTTATTTCATTTTTAATTTTGTTCATCTAGGCTTTAAAACTCTATATTTATCTTTTACTGTCTGCTCTTTATCATTTTTTCTTCAATTTGTTTGATCTTTCTGTTCTGTTCCTTTGATATTTGATTTGTTTCTTTTAATCCTTTGCCTTTATCCTTTTTGTCTTTCGAAAATATTCTTTCTTTCTTTTGACCTTCATCAATCTGCCTTTTCTTTAATCTTCTGTTTTAATTAACTAACCCTTTGTTTTATCTTTTAATCAGGATTAGCCCTTTAAATCTTATGCTTTCTTCCTTTGTTGTTTCTCGACTGTTTGTGTCTTCAATGTGTAGGGGAGGCTGAACTTTGTAGCTAGAGGTTCATTTGATCCATCAATGATCATGTTTCATCGATGATCGATCTTGATGTAGGGCCTCTATCCCTTTTATTTTGAATAAAATAACTGGAACGCCACCCAGTATCTAAATAAAAATTTTTGGACTGTGGGAGGGGATGGTGGTCCTTTCTGCCATTAAACTTGCACAAAATATGAATTATTAATTAAAAGCATGCGGGAGAGGGTTTCACTGTGTTTTTTGGGATTTGGAGATGTCGGGAGGCGATTGCAGAGGGGGAGAGGGTGCAGGAGGCAGGGCTCCAAAGGTGGAACCAGGTGGAAATTCGAATGGAGGCGGGGAATTTGAATTTTGGCGTAGAGGGGAAAAGTGGTTTTCAAAAACCATAAGTGTTTTATCGCACGGGTAGAAGGCGGTAAGCTATTTTGGGTGAGATAGATGCGATATGCCCCAGCGTGTGACGCGTGGCAGGTGAAAGCCGCCTATTTCGTGTGGGTTATAAAAATTTAAAACCATCGCGACTTTTTATGCGATATACATCCCGGGTCATCGGATCTCGGGGAATGAGATTGACGGTGCAGAATGATTTGGGAGAGCGGTGAGCAAGTGGTGAAAGCGGAGTGGAAGATAGGTGTCGGGCTATGGTTGGATGGTGGGGTGAGTGAAAAGCGGGGCTCGGGGTTTCAAAATATTTAATGAAATGCATTAATATTTAAGGTTTTAAAGGGGGGACGCCTCCCGCCCTTTAATATTTCAAAGGTTTGAGGGCGTTTATAATAAGTTTAAGGGGGGTTAAATAAAATGAAAGGGGGTGGAGTTTTATTTAAATGAGGAAGGGGCTAAGAATAAGTGGAGGCCGAGGTTTTATGTGGTCAAAGGGGGCTAGGGCTTTAAGAGGAAAAAGAGCTTAAGGCCTATCCTTTGCAAGGAGCGTGTTTTACACATAAAATGGGGTTTTATATATAATTTAAAGGACCCGATAGGATAAAGTTTAGCTTTAAACAATGTAAAAAAAGGAGTTTTTCACATTGTTTAATATGTCAAAGGAGAAATGATGGATGAGGGGATTTTATGAGGGTTTTGAGGAAGGGAAAAAAGTGGGTCTTTTCAGAGGAAGAGAGTTATGAATGAGAGTGAAAGTGAGGTGATGAAATGGGGCAAACAGGCCCAATAATAAAGTCTTCTTGGAGTAGTAGGGTAAATTTTAAGAAGGAAAAGATGAAGAAATTTAGTGAAACAATTATGCATTTAGGATAATGAAGGTAGTGAGATTTCTAGAACTCACAATATTTCTCAAACCTTGTTTCTAGAAATCTAGGATCATAATTTAGTCATCTTTTTATATCAGTAAAAATTACTGATGACTAACAGTGGCTCCACTTGGGGAGGGAAACTCCTTTTTTGGAGGTGTCTAGAGCTTTCAGTTTATCAAATCTCTGAGTTTTTACAGACCAGTGACTTTGCATTGGGCATATTTTTCCCTCCTTTTTCACTTGCTGATATTGCTTTTGAAGTGATGATATTTATCAATCTGCAACATATGATTCCTTCAACAATATTTCAACCTACCCAATCCTAATTTTCCTAACATTTTCTCTTCTTCGAGTGCACTTGATCTGGAAAAATCTTGACATTTTATTTTTGAAAACAGAAATAAACTATCTACTTCTATCTTTATTACTTCCAAGAGTTCAGATTAAACTAGTGATCTCTTTTTATTCTCTACCTAGACTACTTGACTGCCAAGATTAAACTGTTTGGTAGTCTTGATTCTCTAAACTATTGACATGAAATTTAAAACATGGTTCAAATCAGGATTAGGCAATTTGACTTACCATGGTTGTGGCATTGGAAAAAACTACACACAATCATTATTTTTCATAAAAATTAACTTAGAAAGACAAGGCTGTGATCTATTATTTGTAATGCATCCTTATCCTCCTCTTTGGTTTTGTTTTGAGCATGTGGAACCAATATCTTTCATTTCCTAATCTATCTTTCTTGATAAGTCAAGTTTTGAAATAATCTTGACAATCATTGTTTTCACTAACTTACAACCATAAATTTAAAGCATGTTCAGCAATGATTACGCTAGATGACTGAACATGATATCATTTTGAATCAGTAGTGGCATTTAGGCTTGAGCACTTTCAACAGTACTGTTTTTTGGGTATGGGGCTATACCTCTTTTGAATCTGCCCTCTTTTTCTTTTCTTTCAATGTTTTTGTATTTTCAATGATTTTTTCTCATGCAATATTATGTATAATGAATGAAAGCTTTGAAGCTAAGAATCTTGACGGAAATAATGTTTGAGCATCCCACCATTGACAAGAACTCCAAATAACTCTTCTCCATTCAACCCTTGTAAAAAGAAAGCATTATGACCCCTAATTGAATGAATGATATAGGGCCCTTTCCACAAATTCTCAAATTTTCCATGCTTACCTCTGTATTCCCTTTTAGAATCACAGTTTAGAAATGTATCTCCAACTTGGAAATTATTAGCTTTGGTACTTTTGTCAAAAATATTCTTGATTCTGTCTTTTACTTCTTATGTTCTTTTATAAACTTCCTCTCTTGACTGCTGTAAATGAATAGTTTGATTCAGCCTTCTCTGCATGTCATTTTCTTTTGATTGCACTTCTTGGAGAAGTTTCATGACTGGAACTCCCAAGGATGTTGGGAAGACTGCATCCATGCCATATACCAACTAATAGGGAGACATATTGATGGATTTCTTGGTGGTTAGTCTATTAGCCCATAAAGCATGAACTAGCTTACTATGCCATGATTTTTGATTTTGTTCCAGCAGTCTTTTGATAATGTTGATCAAGATTTTGTTGGAGGATTCGACAAGTCCATTTCCATGAGGGTAGTAAGCTGTGGAGTGCCCTAATGTGATATGATATTTCTAGCATAAATCAACCATTCTTTTGGATTTGAAGGTAGCAGCATTGTCTGTAATGATATTTCTAGGACAACCAAATCTAGATAGTATGTTGGTCTCAAGGAACTTGATAATGAATGAGTCAGTAGCATTCCTAGAAGGGATAGCCTCTATCCACTTGGTAAAATAATCCATGGCAGTAAGGATCCACTTATGTTGGGCATATGAGGTTGGGTGAATTTCTCCAATAAAGTCTAAACCCCATTGTTGAAAGGGAGCCTCAATATTGATGGGATGCAAAGGTAAAGGTAGGAGTTTTCTCTTGCCATAAAAAATTGGCACTTATGGCAAGTCATGACTAGTTTTTGGGTATCATGGAAAAGGGTGGGCCAATAGTAGCCAGCTCTAAGGATATTGTTTACTGTTTTTTTCCAGTAAAGGTGGCCTCCACATTCTCCCTCATGTAGTTCATGCATGATCTTTCCTGCATCACTCTCAAGCAAACATTTAAGCAATATGCCTACAACATTTTTCCAATACAACACTCCATCTAAAATGCAGTAATTTAAAGCTTCCTGTTTGAAGAATATAGCTTTAGTCTTTGATAAATAAGGAGGGGTATTGAGATAAAGAAGCACATATATAATATCATCATACCAAGATGAATTCAGAAATATTTCTTTAATGAATGGAGTAGTGAATTCTTCCTGTTCTTCTAAAACATCAACCATATTCATATCTAATGCTTGAAAATTTGATTCTACCATGAGTTTTTCCAATCCTTGTCCTTTAATTAGCTTGGCAGGCCTAATTTCTAAATCATATTCTAAAATAATAGCAATCCATTTTTCCCTTTTACCATCAGGGCCTTGATTTAGAATTTCCTTGACAACTATATGTGGGATAAAAGCAATGATATGAGAGTGTAAAATGTAGACTCAAAAATATTTCAATGCTTTAATCAAGGCTAAGGTTTGTTTCTCCATGATTTTATATTTGAGTAGAGAATCTATTAAAGCTCTACTGAAGAAGGATATTGGTTGTTCTTGGCCCATATTATTACATTGCAACAAAACTGTAGCAATGGTGTGTTCAAATGCAAATGAAAAAATGTAGAAATCCTTGGTGAAATCAGGATTGATGAGAACTGGTGTTTGAGTGGGAGCTTGTTTCATTAGTTCAAATGACTATTTGGATTCTAAGGTCCATTTAACTCCTATTTCCTTTTTGAGCATGTTTGTGATATTTCTCAAACTTTCAACAAGGTTAGGGATGAACCTTCTCAAAAAGTTGATCTACCTATTGAAAGATTGCAATTCTTTGAGGTTTCTAGGATGGTTGATTTTTAATATGCCTTCAATCCTTTTGGGATATACTTTGATTCCCTCTTCAGAGATTATATACTTTGAGTTTTCTTTCCTGAATACCAAAGAGTGTTTTCTTGGGATCCAAAGATAAACCATATTTCCTACATTTCTCAAAAGGACTAAGTGTTCTTTGTCAGTTTTGGAGAAAACAATGATGTCATCAAGGTAAATGACTGTGAAATAGCATATGTATTCTGAAAAAGCTATATCCATGGCCCTTTGGAATGTGGCCCCTGCATTCATCAAACCAAATGGAATTTTAACATACATGAATGTACCCCAAGGTGTGGTGAAAGCAGTTTTGTGTTGATCACTTGGGAGTACTAGCACTTGGTTGTAGCCTGAAAAACCATCCAAGCATGAGATTCTCTTAGATCCAACCACCTTTTGGAGTATCTTAGGAAAGGGATAATTATCTTTCAAGGAGGCTCTGTTTAGATTTCTAAAGTCAATGCAAAGCCTAATTTCCCCGGTCTTCTTCCTAACAGAAACTAGGTTGGAAACCCACTATGAATATCTAAGGGGAACTATGATCCCAACATCATACATATTTTTGATATCTTTATCAACTAAAGGTAATAAAATAGGGTTTATCCTTCTTAGTTTTTGTTTGAAAGGTTTCTGATTTTCCTTAAGAGGAATTTTGTGTTGAATAATGCTAGTATCATATGATTTCAGGTCTTTGTATCCCTGTGCAAACACATCTCCAAACTCTTTGAAAAGTGCAAGATATTGTTGTTTTATATGAGTAGGAAGAGTGCTATATAACTTGATCATTTTGGGCTCTTTCATGCTGCCTATGTTATGTTTTTCTACATTAGTTTCTATGGGCTCCATATTTGGTTTTTTAGCTACATCATTGAAGTCAAAAATCTCTTCTAATGGTTTAAGACCCCTTGGTATTGAATCTTTTTTGCATTGTAAAACCTCAAGGTCCTTTTGATCTAAGTTTTCAAATAATTCTGCCTTATAAAGATGTTCAAATTGGTTTATATCAGCAGTAGAGGACAACTCTATTTTAGGAACTTGTTTTTCATCAAAACAATCTTCTTTATGGCTTGAGATAGGAGTTGGTATAGAAAAATAATTCTTAGATTGCAAAAAATCATCAATGTGTTTATCTCCCTCAAACACTTGCCAATAGTTTTCATTGTCAGGGACTGTAGGCCTATTTTTTACTTTGATAGTGAATATTTCATTTACATGGGGTACTTGACAATTGCTAGCAGCAAATGCAAGCTCATTTGCAAGGTTATTTTGAGCTCTAAGGATGAAAGGGAGTTCATATTTTTCAAAAGTTTTTAAGAGATCTAGGGCAACATTCCTATATTCTCTTAATCTTGGGTTTTTGGCTGAATACTCCCCTTTTATTTCCCTAATAATCAACTCTAAATCTCCTTGGACTGATATTTTCTTGGCTCCTAAATCTTTGAGAAAATGTAGACCAAGAAGGAGAGCTTCATATTCTGCAATGTTATTAGTGCATTGGAAATCAAGGTTTTATAAATGTCCTATGTTTGTATTATGTATCCATACACCAACCCCAGAACCATCTTTGCCACAAGAGCCATCAAAGCTCATGTCCCAAAGTGTTTCTATCTCATACTGATCATACTCATTTTGTTGTTTAGGGCTGCTAAAGTTTGATCTTCTATGTTTTTTATTTGAGGGCAGATTTGGTTTTTCAAGTGGGCTTAACTCTTTTTCATTTTCATTTTCTTGTATGCTGATTTCATCTTCATTGAACAAGATAAATGAATCAAGATCTAAATGAATGGAATAAACAGGAGTGTTATTTGGTGTATCTATGTTGCTTACCATATATTTCATATGAGATTCCCTATAAAGCCTTCTTGTCTGGTTAAATATTGGAATGGTAGCATAAGACATGTCCATTTGAAGACTTCCCTAAAGTTTGGCTCCCCATGATCTGGATAGAAGAATTCCATACTTTGAGGGAATGTCAACAACAACTATGTCCATAACTAGACCCTTAGCAATAATTTGTGCCAGATTGACACATAAATCCTTGATCAGACCTAAACACTTGACTTTGCTTGAATCAAAGGAATACAGGTCTTTGTAAGGTTTAGTAATTTCTAGGCCTAATCTCTCCATCACCACTTTTGGCATAAGGTTGTGAGAGGCACCAGAGTCTAGCATGGCATTGTGTAAGATCTTATCATGTATATTTAAGATGACATAAAATGGAGGGATGGCTCCTTCTTGGTATTTTACTTCTACTTTATCATTTGTCAAGTTTAAAGTATCAGTATCATTTCCTATATTCAAAGCTTTCAAAACTTGATTTTTATATACATCCCAGGTTACTAGTTCAGCTAAGGGTATGCTAATTTCGATCTTGGAAATTTCTCCCTCAAGGCTGAATGGGACTAGTGTTTTTGACATATTTACATCTGATTTGTCAAAAATAGTCTTTTCAGCAATTCTAATTTGCTGAGTTTTATTAGGATTGTTATTTTGGATAGATTTCTCAGGGCCACTAGCAAAAGTACTAGGGCAGCTTGGGTCAACACTTGGCTGACTGGTTTTGCTTTTGTTTAGATCATTTTTTTCTAGTCACAGTGTTAAAAATATTTTTTGTCTTTTTAGGAATATTTTCTGAGGTATTCCTAACAGCAGTTTCGATGTTTTTATTCTTGGAGGTCTCTTGATTCTTTTTTCTCCTAAGATCATATTGTATGTGGACTTCTATTATAGCATTTTCAAATCCCAATTGGTAATCTTCAGAATCCTCATGATTCTTTTTAGTTTGTTCTAAGGAGAAGAATCCCTGTTCTTCTTCAGTGAGGAAAGCATCACCCTCACTGTCATATCCTATCAAATTCACATGACTTTCTTCCAACCTTTCTGTCTCCCTTTCTTCTTCTTCATTTACATAGTTTTCTTAGAAAGGAGGACTAATTTGTTGGTCATTATCTCTTTGTCTATTTTGAATAGGATCTCTTCTGAAATTTGGATTTCTATTTCTATTTTGAGGATTTACTTGGTTCTCTCTAGGAGGTACTCTATCAGTTAAGTTTATCTTTTCCAGCATTTTTTCCATTACCCTTACTAAGTTATCAATTTTGGCATCAGATGATGAGGTTGATGTTAATGTTTCATCCTTGTATGTAACTATTTTTTCTAATTTTAACCTAGCTATTTTCTCAATTAGATTTGCTTCTACACTTATAGCTTCCCTCTACATATCTTCTAAAGTTAAGGGGTCTCTTTCTCTTATCTGATAGGCCATGTCCAGGTCAAAGCCTTCTGGAAATTTTGCTAAAGCTAAGCCTAGTGGAGGTTTCATCATGTTTGGGGGAAGTGCATTGTAAACTAATAGAAAACTTATATATTATGGAGCAATGCAACACATAAAATATGCATAAAATACAAGCATAAAAAACACATAAAACCAGAGAGACACAGATATACGTGTTTCACCCAGTTTGGGCTACGTCCACCCCAAACAACCAGTCCTTCCTTTCTATTATTCAGCAAAATGAAGAGAAAAAACCTACAGCAGATCCGCTGTAATATCCTTTGTTCTCTCTCACAATATCCCTATCTATTTCCTGCTCAGAGAATACACATGTAATCCACAGTCGCAATAAAATACCCTCATACAAAGAGAGGGGTTGCCTTCTAGGGAAAACAACACTAAACTAAACATAACTTCTACCATTAGATCATCCACCTAATGAACGACCCAGATTGACTAGAAATTACTATACTTTTACAAGGAAATTTTACATATTTTTTTAGCTCTCGGGCGCCGCCCACCAAACCCCCCTCGCCGGGGGGCCCCATAAAGTCATAGCCGCCCCCCCTCGGACCCCCAGCAAATACACCCCCGAGTCGCGCATTGCCGCCCATTAAGGTACGGGTCCAACGCTAGGATAGAAAATAAACAAGATAAATGAGGCTCCACATACCCAACATAAAAAACACTATTGAATCTAGTGCAATAATCTTGGACACTATCCCCAGTATTTATTTTAAGGTTGCTATATTCTGAAAGGATTTGGAGAGGGTTCTTTTTAATTTCCAATTTTTTTATGAATGTTTGGTATAAAGAAGGGAGATAATTTATGCTATTAGGAGTTAAGCTTTTAAACCATTTTTTGGCTTCTCCTCCTAAACTTTGGGCAAATATTCTCATCTTAATGGTATCTTATTCTATTTCCATGTAATCAAAGGCATCATCCATTTTATCTACATGCTGTTGGGCAGTAGTAGATTTAGTTCCAATGAAATGGGGAATTTTGGATTGATAATCATTTGGTAAAGGAACCAAAGGTTGTGTTAACACTAAGGGAGCATACCATGTTGACAAATGATAGGAGTGAATGGAAGATTTACAAGAGGTGGATTTGTGGAAGGGAAGGTGGGATGAAATGGAGTGTTTTGAATAGCAGAAGTATGGATGGATGTGGTGGAAGTATTTGGACCATCAAACTGATTATGGGAAAATTTGTTATGGAAGGAGCTAAAGTGATGGAGAAGCTGAAAATCAGGAGGAGTGGAAGGAGATGCTTCTCTGCTAAAACTCTGCTGCAAATATGTGGGCTCAAAGTTAGTTTGATCAATATCACTATGTGACTTGGTTCTAAATAGGTTCTTTGAATGGCACAAGTAAAACTAAGGATCTTTCAAGACTACAAGGTTTTCAGGGACAAATCTTGTTCTTTGGATAGTCCTATCAGTAGTTAAATTTCTAGCTCTAGAAGCTTGCCACAAAATCTTCTTTGGATCATCAACTATAATAGGAGGGTTAGGGTCTAGATGAGATCTAGTATTGATCCTATGTGAAGCCAGATTGCGAACTCAAAATTTTGGAGAGGCTGAAATTTTTAGGACTATTTTCAGAAGGATGGCCTCTCACAGTGTTTAGTAAACTTCTAAAATATGGGACTAGGCTTCTAAACTTCTTAAGGCTGATTTGACACAATCCTAGGAGAGTATAAAGAGAAATAGTGAAGTAATAGGCCTACTGGAGGCTAGTGGAGTCACCAGGTGGAATTTTTTAGTTTTTTTAAAGGTAAATGTGTATGGTCCACCACCAATAATTGGAAAAAAACCAATCTAGGGATGTTCTTTGGGGTTTTCTGAGTTCTTATGTGATCGTAAGGTTTGTAAGAGTGTTTTACAATTGAATCATCATTTAGCTAATATGGTGAAACAAACAAAGTCTACTCTATGGCTATCAGCTGAGGTTTCTATGATTTGATAATGGTTTCTAGAGTTCTAAGAAGTACTCATGTTGTCATGTACTCAAAAGGTCCCACCATGATCGCTAGAATGTTTGTGTCCCATGATTTGGCAGATTGGTAAACCAAATAACAGGGTAACATGAAACAAGTTTTTAGAGTCCTATATCCTAGCCTTCCTAGACTCAGAGAGGGATATCTCTATTTGTTTACAAAGGATATGAAATTGTTAGCTTTACAGGGTTGGTTTTAGGCTAGTTATTAAGTACAAGGTTTGTTTGATTTTTTTTGGTTGGGTATAATGATCAAGAAGCATAGGTAGAATGAGGAAATCTCTAATTAACTGGGAAATGGAGTCTAATGGAAGTCATGATAAGTTCATCAATGGATCGGGGAGCATCATAGGGAAAATCTAACTTGTTCAGTAGATCTTCAAGTTTTCAGGGGTAATGAGATGGACATTAATTGTAAGAATGAAAAGTAGGGTAAATGGAAATCAAGAATCCTTTATCATATGTACCTCTCAACAAAGGGACTTAAATATCATAAACATGAAGAGGCAATCAATAGATAGGGAAAAACATAAATTCTTTGATTCAACTAAAGTAGATGATAATTCAAGACAAAATTTTCCAATGAAATATAGAAGGCGAGAAACTCATTTAACTTCTAGTGATTTCATCTTCAAGGATAGAAAACACTTAAGACACACATATAACTGTAATAAGAAAATAGGGAACTCCTAAACATCCTTGATTATAGTTATGAATATCTCTAAAATAATTAGTTAAGCAAGTACAAAGGCTATGATCGAAACAAAACCTCTTTGGCAGACTTTAAAGAATGGTACTTTAGAGAGAGACTTCAAAAAAACAGTGGTTTAGTGGAAGCAAGTAAGCATGGATAACCATAAATCATGCTTGATACCAACTGTATTCAAATATTTATGAAATAAACAAGCTTAGGGGGTCTAGAGAGCAATCAAGAATTCTCTAAAATGTCCTAGTAGAAAAAACATTAAGGTAGTGAAGAATAAAAATGTAACTAAGGTGCTTTCAAAAGATATCAAGCAAGAAGCCATGCTGCATTGGTTTCTCTTGAGAGAGTTTGGCCAACATGTGACTTACTCCTTTTCATCGGGTTTGAGAAGGAAGAGGAGTGGCAGGATACTTACACCAAAGTGCAGAGCCTTTTGGATGAAGTGTGCCCAGCGGAAATTTGGAGGATCCATAACCCATAGGTCCTAGGATCATTTCACAATTATTGCTTTTAATGAAAGAGGGGGAGAGCATGGGTGCATCATGATGGGATGGCATTTCCCTTACCACTCATTATGTTCCCATTTCAGCTTGAGGATGGTGGAAGTATGGAGGAGCAGCAAACATTCTTGTTGCTCAGGCTTTGTTTGGATGTTGCGGGAGCAAGAGAATTTATCTTTGACGTTATATTCCCAGGAAGAACCTTCTTCATGGTAGGGGCTCTACATTTTCAACAACATGATGGGAGGAGTCTTTGACAAGATTCATGTCAAAGAGGGGAGCTTTGAGATGATAGTGGCCCTACTCCAAAGGCTAGTAGCACTGTCACTAGAAAGGTTGGATTACTTGCTGAAGTGTTCTCATAACCACTTCACAAGTGATGTGTCTTGGAGGAATGTAGGAGAGGAGGATGAGGAAGTAATGGGTGGCAAAATCCCTTGCTATGATTTTATTATCTTGGCTTGGGCTCACAAGCACAAGAAGAGACACCTACATGCAGCAACTTTGGATTCTTCTTTCCGGAATTTTCATGCATATTCTTCATTAATGGAGGAGTCCACTTGGGAGGGCATTCTAATGGATGTATATAAGCATATGTCTAGATGCATATCCCAATAGATGATGATATGGTTGGAACAACCACTCCCCTACTATGTTGCAGTAAGGGGGACTTTTCACTTGAGCCATTTAAGCTCAAAGACCAAAGTGAATGATGAGGGAGGTAACTGTTTGTTTCATGTTTTGCACTCTCTTATCTATATGAGCAGAATATTACACCAAGGAGGATATTTTATTCTTGCACACTATGTTTTGTTATGCTCATGGTCTCTTGCAGCAAATATGATGGCTATTCTAGCAGTGAGTTGTGGGGGAAAGCCACATGATTTTCGGTGTACACCTATCACACCATTTTGTACTTTCATGTATACATATTTTGAGATGATTGTGGAAGCTAACAAGTGGATGGAAGAGCACTTGTTAATTTCTAGTTTGATGCAAGCAAGGAGTGCACTGCGCACGTCCCATTGGTGGGACAATGATCCACTTTCCTGTTGTCATGTGACAACTTGCTTCTATTGGTTCTTGCTCCCATGCATTGCAGATTTTTCTTGGTATATGAGGGGATTTTTTTGGAAAGTGGGACATGAGTTGATGATGCCCATTAGGAGTAGGATTCTCCCCACCTTGCATGGTGTATGTTTCATGGGAAACAATGGGCAGCCCATGATTTCCAAGCTTCACCTCTTTCCTTCATGTGGGAGGAGCTATTTAGAGAGTCTAAATTTTTGGAGGAAGCATTTCATGGATTGTATGATTGATGGGGTGGCTTGGGTATCTATTGAAGACCACTTCATATCATCCATATATCAGCAGCAGCCCCATGTGTGTCATGAAGAGGGAAGAAATCATTGGGTGGATGTTCCCTTTGGGAGAGAGACCTCCATTCTTTTTGCAGCACATGCTCCAAGGGGAGTATGGGAGATGATATGGTCACCATGTTCAAACATTGGTTTCTCTTGGAGGTGAGCCATATGATTGGTTGGATTCCATATGATGATGAATTCCAACTCATCACATATGAAATTATTTGGGCCAGCATGATTTACAGCGTTGGAGGAGAGATCTTTGGAGATCTAGTCTTCATCTCACCACATGAGGGCAAGTATTTTGCAGCCTAGGATTAGCATACATTCTCCATTAATCATAAGTGGAGAAGAGGACATCGTGGGGTAGGCTATGCAACTTACCATGTTCAACACTTCAGCCCACTTTTTTTACATGAGCACAAGGTGGAGGAGTACTCTCAGGAGTTTCCTAGTTGGAGGGTGACTCATTTTGCTTAATTGCTTGAGGATGGAAGATCTATAGGAGGATATTTCAAACTCCATGCCTTGAGTGGAGGACCTTTTTGCAGCTCATCCTTTCTATTGCTTGAGGACAAGCAATTTTTGGGAGGGGAGGACTGTAATGTCCAAATTTTGCAATAAAGCATTTGGGACATTAATTTTACTTTTATGTTAATAAAAGTGAATAAGTGGGTAAGGGAGCCCATGTAGTAGTGTAATAAAACTCTCCTAAGGTGCATGAGTAAGTTAAGTGGCTAAATTTGGGATTCCCTAGTGTGAAAAGGGGCCAAAGGCAAGTTAACTAGACCATGGTTGACCAAGTCAACAACGTGGCTTAAAGGAGAAGGTTGCTCATAAAGACTGCGTAGTTGGAAAGGAGGGAAATTTGGAATGAGAGAAACCCTAAGGTGAGTGGGGTCCATGGCAAGGAAATCATTCCTTGCATAAAAAGGTGAAGGAGAGCCATTGTTCATTTCATGCTTGAGAATTTGATTTTGCAACTCTCTTCAGTTTTTCAACTAAGATAGCTTGTGTTGCTTAGCACAAGGGAGATTTATGTTTAGAAATCTCCTCTTCTTCCTTCGGAGGCCTTGGAGGAGTTGTTCTTCATCTTCCTCACATCCAAGCTTGAGGCCAAAAACATCTCTTTCAGCTACAACATTTCTGTTGGGCAGATTCATTGGAGTTGCTGGAGGTAGCAGTGAGGGATCCTCATCCCAACATTTCCTGAGCTAGTTTTGAAGAGGAGGAGTTCTCCTTTCTCTAAGAAATAAGAAAGGGAAATTTCCAAAGCTATATTGCAGATTTTGGCATAGGGCCAAGTGTTTCATCTCAGCCCCAGTGTAGTCATTCCCTCTTACAACGTTATTTTTAGAGGGAATTTGCAGGAGGATTCACCATGGGGATTGGAGAGTGCAATCTTTAGTGAAAGGGGCAGCCTTTCACTTAGAAGATCATTGGAGGAGGTTGATATATTTTTTGTAGCATATTTCCCTTCCTCCATTCATGTATTATTATTGAGCTGTAGTAGCTTCCCAACTACTCCGACATTTTTATATTTTATCATTTTTTACATGTATTGCAGCCAATCCTTCTAAGGATTGTTAGTTAGTTATTTTCAGGGGTTTAGAGCTTGCTCCCCCTCATTTATTAAGCTGATATAGAAACTAGTAAAAAATGATGAAATTAATGACTAGGTGACTAAAAATGTTAGTCACCACAATTATTTCAAGTGAATTACTACTAAATTTGAACAATTTTAAGTGACCGAACTAAAAATGACTAACTTAAATGACTAATTTAGTCTTGGAATAAAATATACGACTGGATAATAAGTGACTAAACTAAATAAGTGACTAAAGTAAATGTGACTAACTTAAATGACTAATTTAGTCTAGGATTAAAATATATGACTAGATAATAAGTGACAAAATTAATAATGATTAATGTAAATGACTATTATAGTCCAAGAATAAAAATATGGCCAAATAACAAGTACAACAAGTTTATGAATTAGTCATTTATGTTAGTAATTTTTAATTGTGTCACTCCATATATGGAAAATTGCAATTTTGGTACCGAAGTGTTACATTTCACTATAGGTGTCTCTGAATCCATTTGCAGTGTTAAAATTTAGAGACAAAGGGGTCTCTGAATTTACGGTGTTGAAATTATGAATACCCTTTTGTCTCTAAAGTTAACAGTGCAGATGGATTCATCTACAATTAACATAATTGCATGTATCATCTATCAACTTTACACTAATGCATTCATTATAATTTTAGTAAAGGTAATATTAATTAGATAGCCAAATTTATATTTATATTTATATTTAATATTTGGCCATAAAGTTTAATTTTTAAACTTCATTGATTTATGTTAAAAGTGTGAGTTGTTTTAAATCTAAGGTTAAATCTTCATAGTTACATTTAATAACTAGATAAATATAAAATTTCTTATGTTAAACATGTGAGTTCATTTAAATCTAGTATTAAATCATCATATTTACATTTGATAAATACTAAATAGATAAACCTACAATATATATTTATAAACCTATTTAGTAAATAGGTATGAACATTTGTTAATTTAGGTATGAAAGTTAATTAAATTTTTAATGATGTATGAACCTTTGTTTTTTTGTAAGTCAATGTTATATTCATGTAGGAAAAAAGGAGTACATATAGCCAGTTACAAAGCAGGTGGTCTCACCTTGACTTGGTTTGTTAACAAAAATTTGCACCAGATGCAAAAAAATGCAAAAGAGGGACTACGGAAATTGTCCATAAACGGTTGGGTCAGAGGCACCAAAACACATATAAAACATAAAGAACACAAAATAGCATACTATTCGTCCAATGTAGTGGATGAATGGTTGTCTGGGGTTGTTCCTAGATGAAGTGGAGGATAGAAGTCGCACTGACCGTGCCCTTCAAAGTGCGCCAACCAAGTCTCCAACTTTTCTACTCTCTCAGTGAGTTGATTTTGGCCTTGCCAAACAACTACCAGTCGCTCCCGGACTTGGCACTGTAAATAGTGCATTCAGTCTAATGTTTCCATATGCTATGCATGCTCCTCATGACAAAATCTCTCAGTTGTGTCCACTCTTTCCATCAGGGTGTTGATAAGTACACGATTGTTCTCTAGGCAAAAATGTTGGATAACCTGCCCCTCATTTACCTCAAATCAATCAAACCCATGATTATCCTTGCCACCATGGCCTCCTCTGCCTCGACGACTATGCTTTTAAACCCTCAAACCCCCACCTCTGTTATCACCCCACTTACCTCCTCCACCACCCCCATGCGCACCCACACTAACGAGTCGTGCACGCTCGCAGTCTTTCCACCCTGGCATGGAGCCACCATGATTATTTATGAGTCTGCCACCCCCACAGGGCCATGGATGACAAGGGAGGGAGAACACCCACACCACACCAGGGGCTTCATAATTCACCAAGGTCGAGGAACCCCACCATGTGTAGAGTCGAGATACTAGACCCCCCACTATAGAAAAATAAACACCACCAGCAAAGGAGCCAAATGTCATCTCCCACCACCAAAAGGAAGCACAAAGACACCTTCCACTACTAGATAAAGACTTCTACCAGTAGCAAAACCAAATACCATCACCCACCAAACCAACACAGGAAATTGAACAACAAACGATGATAAAGTAGCTGACGCCTGAGTGTAACTTCCCCCAGGGCAGTGACCAGCCTCCAAATTCCCCACATAGAGACCACACACCAATCCACCAAACACCATCACACTCACACTGGAGGGCACTAAATTTAGAAAATCAACTAGTTTTCTGCCACCACCCTCAAGGTTTCCTCGACTGCAAATTCTAGCTTCCTTTCTTATCACGAAAAAATATACTCACTGAAAGCCAAGAAAAATGGAAACGAGTGATCTCACTTCCCTTCAACTTCTTATCCTCAAACCAAACGCAGTCAATGGCTAAGAAACTAAGCAGTAGGGACCAATTGAACACACCACGCCAGCAAATTCCCACGATAAGCACACACAAGCCACTCCCTCTGTAAACCTTCCTGCAACGTTTACGCTTCCTCTTCAGAGGCCACCATTAGGACAAAAACCAAACCATATTTAGGAGTCTAATGCTAGGCTACCTCATCTTCCCTTGCCTTATCCTTTCACCACCTCCGAACTCCAATGCACAATTAATTTTCACATGAATTGCCAACGTGAAGCCAATAAATCTCAAACCATAACCCATTAACCCCTCACCCCTAACCCATGAAATCCTTAACTGTTAAATCCTCTAACCCCTAAGCCCCTAATCCCTAATCCCTTAACCACTAAATAATTATTCACCTAACCCCTAACTGCGCCTGAATCCCCTAACCCATAAGCCCCCAATCCCTAATCCCTTAACCACTAACTCATTATTCCACTAACCCCTAAATGCACCTAAACCCCCTAACCCCTAACCCCCCAATCCTTAACCCCTTAACCACTAACTCATTATTCCCCTAACCCCTAACCCTAAGCCCTTATTCCCCTAAGCCCTAAGCCCCTAATCCCTAATCCCTTAACCACTAACTCATTATTCCCCTAACCCTTATAAAAATCCTTAAAACTCGTTGGGATTATCCATTCCAAATGAGAGCAGGTCCAGTTGGGACCTACGATCGGGTTAATTCCCCCTTGTTGGCAAGATCAAAATAGTTAATCTTCAATATAAAAATGTATATCAAATATTTCATTAAAAAGAGGGAACCATACCATCTTTGCCAGGCTATATTGCCTATCGGTCACTTGGCCTCTTCTTTCTCTCACATGAATGTAGTCTTGCTTGACTGGTACAGAAGAAGGTTTCACATTATCAATTGTTTTTTTGGGACAATGTCTTTTAATTGTTTCATCTCTGTTACATTCTTCAAGATTATCCTTTAAATCATCCTAGTCTTTTGTACTCTCTCCAACTTTGTAGTGCTTTCCATTCCTCTCAATCTCATTTGTTTCCTTGGTCTGTTAAGGACAAGGTAAACAACATTAGGATGTGTTTGCAACAAACAAGGGTATTTCCAGGACACAATTAGGTGGAGCAAGAGTATAATCGCCAAATTTCTCATGAATGTGGGACACTCAAACTTAAGCTCTTATGTAGCAGTCATGAGGTGCAGTGTGGTTATTGAGACTTCATCAGATGTCCATTCTCCAGACTTAAATTGTGTGACAGCACTGTGGCTGAGTTTGAAATTTGAGATTGAATATACATTTGGTTTAATTGCAATAGACATTTTCATCAATAAATGTAAATAAATGGCTAACAAATACTAGAAATTAATAAATAGAGAATACATGGAAACAAGCAACATTACCTACAAAATTGTACATTAAGACACAAAGAATAAAGAACTATTGTGCACAAACAGAGACCAACGAAACTATCATCTTAACCCCTAATCCCTTGAACACTAATTCCCAACCCCTAAAACCTAAACCTCCAAACACTTAACCCCTAACCCATTTAACCCCCTAAACCCTAAACCTCTAAAACCTAAACCCCTCAACCCTTAAACCCTAATTCCTGACCCCTAACCCATTTAACCCCCTAAACCTCTAAAACCCTAATCCATTTAACCCCCTAAACCTAACCCCATTAACCCCTAACCCCTATCCCGTAAAATCCTTAACTGCTAAATCCCCTAACCCCCTAAACCTCTAAACCCCTAACCCATTTAACCCCCAAACCCTAAACCTCTAAACCCTTAACCCCTAATCCCTAAACCCTTAACCCTTAACCCATTAAACCACCTAATGCAGTAAGAAGATGCCAAGCCGAACTGCATTACTTTTTTACTCACAATGATGTTATTCATTGAAAAAATTTATTCAAACCGAAAAATTTTCCATGCCGTAGGGTAGGAATTAACTCGAAATCGATGGCCTTTTAGGTGCTAATATGTTTTATTTTATCATACCACACTTGCCATGTGTTGATTTAGAGAGAAACCACTGCAAGTAATGAGATGGTCCCTAAAACACAGAAGGACCCATGAATGCGACTCCGTGTCTGCCACGAGAATGAAGGAAACCCTTTAAAATACGCAATAAGAAAACACGTGGAATTGAAATGTTAATTAAGGATAACATAAAAATGCGGTTGCAGAGAATTTGATGAAAGAGGCAGAAAAAAAAAAATGCTACAGTGATGAGACATCCTTGTCAGTATTTTGGGAAAGAATAAGATTAAGAAGCTCGAAACAACTCTTGGAGTCATGTTCAATGAGTGGCCATAAACTTAGGGGTGTCAGAGTGGCTAATAATCATAGTTTATGGTGGATGATATTCACCATACATAACATTTGTCGTTTAGGTCATTTGTTTGGTGGTCAATGTTGGTGAATCACTATATTATATCATGGTACCATATATTTCCTTTTAAAAGGAAAAAATATATTGAACATGAAATAAGTTGCATCTCATGTAAATGTTTAATGTCGCGATGTTGTGAATGGTTTTCACATTATATGTATCATATATTTGTAATCACTTCTTTCAAGTTTACTTTAAGAAATAAAGGAAGAGGTGCAGGGCCTTACCATAAGAAGGACTTGCACTAACTCGTCTCCTCATATCATTCAAACATTAGCCCATAAATCAAACACATGCCCTAATTTCTCTAGTATGGAAACCCTTGGATGAATATGATAATGAACTCCTCCCAATCGCTATTTCTAACCCAAATATTGAATGTCTTTGGTTGGCATGTGTAAATGCCTTTAATGGATCCATGGATATGTATGAAATCCAATTTTGCATTGAAATGATACAAACACCCAAATTAACACGAGGTATAGAAATTTCAACCTTACAACTCTCTCATCCAATATTAAATACTTCACTAATTAGTCAAGGGGTAATCTACTTAACTGTATATTAAATATTAAAAGCACTCATATTAACACAAGAAAATAATAATAGTATTTAATATAAAGTTATAGTATAGGTAGATGCTAAATTGGCATGTGAGACCCCCTTGTTCGTGGGACAATATATGCCCTTCATGCAATGATTTAACTATTTAATCCATGAAGGTATACATACCTTAATTTCCCTTGGATTCAAAATTGTGACATTTAAAGGGGAAACACTTTAGCACAATTCTAACAAGTAAATACAAACTTAATTTGTATATGTATCAAAGTTAGTCTAAGAGTTGCATGACATGCTTAATTTTTCATGAAATCAACGGAACTCGTGAAGGGTTAATCACAATAAGCATGTATGGTCAATTCTGATTATCATAGGTATGTTAGTTTGGTTTTCCCAATCCATAAATTTCACACATTGTTACTATTGTTAAAGGTATGTCAGGCTAGTTTACTTGTTCAACATCATGCACATTTGGTTGTGTTCATTAAAGGCATTTTAGTTCATTGAAAAAACCAATAGTTTGTCAAGTTGGTCAACTTAGTGAATTGTGTGTCATGTCAATCATCTTAATGAACAACATGTCATGTCGATTAATTTATTTATTGACATGTGCATTCCATTGTCATTGTTAGTGATGTGTTAGGTTGGTTATTAACATCTATTTTTTATTAACACTATCTTGGAGATTAACCCTATCAACATGCATGTTTAACTACAATTGCGAGAGGTATGTTAGGCTGGTCAACCCCATCAACAACATTTATGTTCAATTACGAATGTTGAGGCATACCACATTGGTCACCCGATTACCAACATGTACCTTTTGGTTATCACTAGTAGAAGCGTGTTAGGTTGGTCAACTTGATCAACTACATGTATGGTTGGTTACAAGTAGTAAAGCCTCATTTGAATGGTCAATGAAATAAATAGTGTGCAAATATTGTTACCAATATTGAATACATGTTTTGTTGGTTAACTTAGTTAACATCACATAAATTCAATACGATTGTTCGAGGCATCCAAGGACACTCAACCCATTTAAATTAGTGCATAACATTGATGAGGGATTTCTTATTGCTTGGTGGGTGAAAATAGTGTGTTATTATCCCCCCACAAGAGTTCAATATTTCCATGTGACATATTCACCCCTCATGGGCCGAATTACCTTCTTAAGGGGGTTGTTTATTTAAGATAGGGTTAGGTCCAAGTCTAGAGTGACTTTCGTAGAATAGATACCACTTAGTTGTGATTGTTGAGTTAAAGTGTTGCTTTCATAGCTTTTGAGATGCTTCTACCACATTGCAATGTCTAAAATCAATTAATTTCCACTTTCTTGTGTTCATGAAAACAGTTTCAATCCAAAAAACAAATGTATATGAAAGAAAGTTAAATAGCCCAATTCTCATTGACCCACACCACCAACGTTACTATGTTGATCTCCTTGCTTGTATTTTTTGGGGTTCAACCTCATCCCACCAGTCATTTAGTCCACCATTGCGTACACATGCATACTTCTAAAAAACATGGCAAACTTGACCATTGTCATACCTTACAAAAGAATTTCAAAAACATTGTTACATTTACACCACAACATATACATATGTGCAATTTGTATCAATATTTACTAAATTGCTATATAGTTCTCTTAATTCCAATATTCTACCACCTTGACACCCCTTAAACCCTATGAAAAACTTTGTATTGATTTCATGACCCTCTCCATTTTTCAATTTCTTTAAATTAATCTTATAACACCCTCCATTATAATCATTACCTACACTTACATATATTCATTAACTCTATAACTCAACAAAGATTAAAACTACAACAATAATATAATTATAATACTATATAAATGAGATATCTTCACATCTAAAACTAATGATATATTAAGGCTGATATGTTTCATTGCTTCCTTGAGAACCTTTTCCCTAGACCAACAAGGACTCAAGAGGCTCTAGTGACCCTTCCAAACCTTGGGGAATCCTTCCCACTCTCAAATTTCGGAAGGTAAAAACAAATGCATTAGGAGGGAACATTTCCTAATCTACGGATAGAAGGTTGAAAAAATGAATATAAATTAATAAAAAATGGCTGTGAAATTTTTTTACTCTTTTTATTGAAAAAATGAAAATAAATTGATAAAAAGTGGCTGTGAAATTTTTTTACTCTTTTTACTGAAAAAATGAAAATAAATTAATAAAAAATGGCTGTGAAATTTTTTTACTCTTTTTAAAAACAAAAACATTTGGAGGGAAAATTTCCCAATCCACAGATAAAAGGCTAAAAAAATGAAAATAAATTAATAAAAAATAGGCGTGAATTTTTTTATTTTTTTACTAAAATCCTAGAAAATCCTAAAAGGTAAAAACAAATGCATTTGGAGGGAAAATTTAAAATGAAAATAAATTAATAAAAATTGGTTTCACTGAAATTCATTTGAATCACTGGAACAATCGCAAAAGCTGGTCCAAGGGTTGTCCAAGGGTTTCGAATTTGGGCTGAATGGTTAATGGGGCGGTATGACCTTGGTAATCCATGAGGGATGTCGATGTCATTGACGCAATGAATGGCAAGATACTTGACCAAGGAAGCATCACCGTTAACCCAGCCCAGTCCAGAGGAAACAGGGGCGGTAGTGGAGGGTGTGGCTCCCGTGGCTACCCTGGGGGCGGCGGTGATGGGATTACAGTGGAAGTGGTGCTCGTGGCAACCATGGTTATGGCGGTGGTGGTGGCTACAACGATGGTGGCAGTGGCGGATCTCGCTATGGTGCTGGTGGTTCTCATGGTGGCAGCTGAAGGAGATAGGAAATATGATGCTGCCCTAGGTTTTTGTTTTTGTTTGCAAGTGGTCTTATGTTTTGGTTCTGAAATAATCCTGTTGGTGGTAGAGCTCTATGTTGATAACTGTCCCTGGGCTTGGTGTTTCGATGTTCTGTAAACTCTCTCTGGCTTTTTATCTGGATCTCCGTGGCTCTGGTTGACCTGTATCGAAGCGGAACGTATGGTTCTAATAAGAAAAAGAGGACCAGGAAGAACTCGAAGCCGCAGCAGAGGGATGTGTCCAGCCCAAACGAAGATCAATATGCTTCTGGCAGCGACGAGGCCGAAACAGATGATGAGGTAATTTTGTCAAACTCCATTTCTTGATGAAATCAACATCTTGCTTATTCTGTTTCACATTTTCCTGCCACTTGTTCTACGCATGATCTAGGTGTATTTAAGTTTTAATCTTCCTCCTTTTGTGATTATATCTCGATTCAGTTAATTTATAGCATTCCCAAGTTCGTTGGGTTTTAAATGATAGGTTTTATTTTGAATTTTTTTGTTAGTTTTCTTATGGAGCATGAAAAATCCATGATTTACTAAATGGCCAAATAATGGATTCAGAAATTTGTCTAAACATACAAAATACTCTGTCTGTCGAACAAAAAGAATATACTGGAGTTAGTTAATTTATAGCATTCCCAAGTTCGTTGGGTTTTAAATGATATGCTTTATTTTGAATTTTTTTGTTAGTTTTCTGAAGGAGAATGAAAAATCCATGATTTACTGAATGGGGAAATAATGGATTCAGAAATTTGTCTAAACATACAAAATACTCTGGCCATCGATCAAAAATGAATATAGTAGTAATTGTCCTTAAAGCAGTTGTTTCTAAAGGTGTAAAGATACACCTAAAATAATTCATCTAGTTAAGATTTGAGAAAATTTGTCTTTCATTGCTGTGCGCAACATAGATTATCAGGATCAATCTCAAACATCTTTTCCACTATCTTAGTATATGCGGTCTCATGGCACTTCTCGTCTGTAGCGATAGTTCTACATATTTGAGCCAATTTCAAATCACCGTATCCTTTAGCAAATCTTGCAGTGTTGCCATGTGATATGAATGTTGCTCTCTCCTGGAAAGAAGTGTATAGGAAGCCCAGATAGGGGCTATTTTCTGTGCGTGGATCCTAAATAAGCCAAAACATGAAGTCAGATAATATTCATCAAGAATATCCTGCAGAAAGCTCCCAACATGCAATATAGAAAATCCAGTAAAATAGCATTACAAAATGCAATCCCACATCCTGTTGAGACCAATAGTAAATGTAATAAAATACTTCGACCATATGTTTGTAAAGTTTAAACGCTTGTGTAGTCACTTACCATTCCAGAACCAATCAAATACTGTATGGTTTTCTCAACCTGTCTCATGTCCACTCGGCCACACAAGTAAAGATACTTATTAAGAAGATCACTGTGTCTATTTTCCTTAGCTATCCACATAAGTGTCCACCTTGCCCAGGATGTGGGACTAGCACCAGTTTCATCTCTTACACTGTCCAAGGTGTTGATCATGGTCTGGTAAGTGGGCAATGAATCCTGGGTAATCATATCTCCCACAAGGCAAACTAAATAGTCATTCAAGTGACCGCTCCCGCAACTCTCTAACTTCTTCAAGGAAGCCCTCAGAAAAAGAATTAGGCAAAAAGTCCTGACTCATATGGCTGCCAAGAATTCTCAACAGTCTTTAAATGAACCAATATATTGTCTTCTACCCAATCCTCGAGTGATTTAAAGATCTCAATCATCTCAGGTGGCATGGTATGCGTCACCTGCTCATGAACTTCACGTGGTTGTATTTTAATCCTTTCAAATTCCCTAAAAAATGAAACTAATGATATCAAAAATCACAAGTCATTAGTTCATAAGAACTAAAAATATGATTGATGAGATACATGAGGGAATTAAGTTCACGCATTCCCCACAATATCCCTGACTCACATAATCTACTTATGAGTCATGACTACATCACCAAACATGACAATTAAATGGGAATCTGAAACTTGATCCATGGGCAGATGCCAGATACAAATAGCGTAAAGAAGGCAGGGACGCTACCTATTAAAATAATCATAAGAGCAAAGTCAATCCCACTACTCGGATTGAATTGAAATGGATAAAAAGACCATTTATGCTTTAAAAATTTGTCTCAATTTTCTCTACTCTAGCTTTTATATTGTTCAATTAATTTAGGTGGAATATGTGTACAAGATGGGAGAAGAACTTTCTTATTTGTCTTTGGAGCACCTTTACAAAAATCTCAAGAATATTTCTCTACTGCCATCAATGCAATAGCCAAGTCAATCATATTCCACTAAAACTGGAGTTTTAACTCAGCTACGCAACGGAAAGGATTCCTTCACAGCCGCAAGCATTGTGAAAGGCACGGGCATTCCAAAATACAGACATTGTTTTTAATAAAAAATAAGGCTTAAAGTTTGATAGGCTAGCATATGTGAGTGCATTTTACCATGCCTCCAAAGTATTTATACGATGAGACTCGTCACTCTTGGCACAGGGGTGAAAAGGAATAGTTATATTCAAGACAACATTCTGGACAATTAAATAGAAGTGATCCATCTTTTCATAGAAATAACAACGCCATAATTACAAAATATGATGGTATGATGGATACTGAAGCATGACGACTGAAAATATGACCATCTACTGAAATATAGAAGATATGAGAACAACAAAATTTTCAAAATGTTCACAAACCACGAAAAATGTAATATAAAAACAAGAAGAAAATGCAATTTCCTAAAACCACGATATCTTGTCCAAATAAACAGGCTCAGCGAGAGAAAATATTTATATCTTGTCGAGATAAACAGGCTCAATAAGAGAAAATATTTATATTAAGAATAAGGTATAGAGTTAATGATATACTACAATGAGTCGAGATGCAAATATAATATCTGTATTATGACATATTACAGAGAAACAGGGAAAAATTTTAAAAATAAAAATCATCTTGTCGAGATAAACAGGCTCAGCCAGAGAAAATATTTATATTAAGAATAAGATATAGAGTTAAGGATATACTACAATGAGTCGCTTTGAACAAAAGATGCAAATATAATATTTGTATTATGACATATTACAGAGAAACAAAGTCTCTTTGAACAAAAGATGCAAATATAATATCTATATTATGAAATTACAGAGAAACAAAGGGAAAAATTTTAAAAATAAAAATCGACACTTGCAATTCAAGCTGTTCTTGCATCCTAAAATAGGAGAGAGTTCCATAATGAGATAACTTAAGCATTATTTATGCCAAGAGAAGAAAGGTGCTTGACAGCTAAGGGCAGGGAGATCCCAATATATATATATATATATATATATATATGCTTAATAAACTTTAATTAATCAATATTAATTAATATTAATTAAGCAGATCACAAAGTTTTTGAAGGTCAAGAAGAAGGTTACTGAAGCAATGCCTGTTTCCATTATCGGACTGGGGGCAGCTGCTGCTGTGCCCAGCATTATCATGACAATGACCAAGAAGGCTGCAAATACAGATTTAACTAAGCCGACTATTCTTGCTCACTCACAAGAAACCTAGTGCTACAGAAGATAATGGGAAAAATCAAGCACAGCTCTTGCCAAACAAGCCTGAATCTCAAACCAAGCACTGCATGAAAGTATAATATTCAAGTCTTAACAAGCATGAATCTCAAACCAAGCACTGTTTGAAAGTATAATATTGTTCCCGAGACTCGAACTCTCAATCATCTTGTGTACGCATGTGTTGTAACAAAAAACAATTGCTGTTAATCTTTGTTTGAAGACTTTGTATTCTACATTTTTGTCCTTATTTTGTTGTTCTTGTGACTGGCTGTAGAATACTCTACTGGCTGAGCGAAAATCCTCTAGACTACTTTGTGAATTGGCTGAGTAATACATGTGTGCAATGAATGGAGTTGAAAGGGGAGTAGACTCCAACAAAATTTGAGCTAATTTTTTTTTTTTTTTAACTCATCCTCTAAACTACTGTGCAAATTGGTTGAGTAATACATGTGTGTAATGAGTGGAGTTGAAAGGGGAGCAGACTCCCACAAAATCTTCGCTAATTTCTTAGTTAACTCATCCATCAAACATGTGTCCAATGCTGCTCTGTATGTCCTTTATAGATTGTCTGCGTATCTCCACTCTGGTGCTATGTGTTAGCTGTAGTCTGCTGTGATTAGATTGTGTGGAGGTTGAGCTAAATAGATGCATGAGGGAGGGTAAGAGGAGTCCAATTGTCCAACTCTGAAATAAATTTGCCTTGAAAATTGCCAATTAAACCTTACCAAGTCATGTGTATAGGTTGTTGATCCATCAAACATGTGTCCAATACTACTGTGTATGTCGTTTATAGATTGTCTGCGTATCTCCACTCTAGTGCTATGTGTTAGCTGTAGTCTGCTGTGAGTAGATTGCGTGGAGGTTGAGCTGAATAGATGCATGAGGGAGGGTAAGGGGAGTTCAATTGTCCAACTACGAAATAACTTTGCCTTGAAAATTGCCAATTAAACCTTACCAGAACATGTGTACAGGCTTTTGTGTGGAGTATTCTCAGGCTGCTACGTGGAGTTTGTAACTAACAGAGCGTATTTCGAATTTCCCTTTCTTGCAATGAATATGCGTGGAACATAAAGGGGAGATTGAGGTTGGGTCTACAAAAATTTGTGCTATCTACAGAATTCAATGTGCTCCCTCCTTGTCTTGGCTTGTTTGGCACTTGAACTTGTGGACCCTAGGTGGATGCTCCAATCACCCTTTGACTCAGCCTTTGACTTCATCTTGATTTTCCATGTCATTTTCCTTGCCCCCTTTGACTTGGAAAAATAATAAAAAAATCACCACTTATTACTTTTTTTTATTTTTTCTTCACTTTTTGCCACTAACATTAGAGAAAGTAGGTTTTGAGGGGGTAATAATGATTTTTTTGGACCCTCATAGTGAACATGGGAAGAATGTTGGGATGGAGAGCATGAATTTTTAGTACTTATAAGCCCCCAACATCTTCCAGGCTCACTTAGTTACAATTTTTAATAGACAAATTGCTCATCTCAAGTCTTTTTATTTCTGAAAGAAGCTTCTTTATAAAAAAAAATCATAATCTTCACCATCCTCATAGTCATTTAGTGATGGGTTACCCATCAACATAAGCCTCATGACCTTACCCTACCCCACATACTCACCATAGCCGATGCATATTCATTAGGGAGTTGGTTCTTATCATGGCATTGATTCATAAGGGTTTCCAAAGGTACTTGCAACACTTCAACCAACAACTTCATCCCACCACCATGGCACAAGAAGATAATTGTGGAACCAATGAGATGACTTCCAGAAATTCCCTAGTAATAAATTAATTTGATGCTTGCAAGCTCAAGAGTGAAATTAATGGGAGGAATGACTTGGCCATTGCTAGGGACTGTGGCACATTAGTCGATAAAGAAGTGGTTGGGTTTCCTGCTATGAACCAAGTGAAGGCTTATATCCTCCATCACAATTTTTATACATGAATGGTGCACCACAGCAAGTTTTATTGCCTCTTTGCCGTCAAGTACAATGATGTCTATGTATGTCACGTTGTGAACTTGAACAACAAAACTATGATTGTTTCATGGTTTTAAATCGATTGTGGCATCACAATGGGAGGGACACAAGAATATTGATCCATAATAATGGACTTGAGATGTTAACTGTTCACATGTTGGAACATTATTTGTTAAGTATAAACTTAATCCCCTGCCATGTTTTTATGCATATCAAATTCATTTTATGTGAAATTGAGAGAAGATCCATTACAAACATGTCTCAAATGTATCTTTTGAATCCCCGCCGCCAAGACGCCTAATACTTATTCTCAGGCCTGTGCCCACAAACTAGTTTTTTGATTTCAATGTCTCAGCTTATGTAACTACAAAACACAATCACTTCCTATCGCAATTGTGCAATTCTCAATCACTACATGCCGAGAGAGGCTTCAGGAGGAATTCCATTTGTATTTGGACTATCCCTGAGCAACAATTTCCAATTTCTCACTTGGTACATGTGTTGACCAAGCTATTTCAAAATGATTTTTGATTGTCTCGATCTCGATTCACTCAAATGTGTACATTTGAGCTAGAATATACCATAAATGATGTGGGGACACTGTGGGAAATATGGTTTTGGTCTCTGGATGCAATCACCATCCCACCATTTCGGGCCTTCCCATCACGTTAAATGCCCTGCTCTGCAAATAGCTAATCCTTGGGTCCTAGAGAACATAAACTATTCAGCTGCCTGGGATGAATTTGGTAGAATATATTCTCCTTAGACTTGGCACCCAAGGCAGGGAAGTCCATGTTACGTGATGCATCCCCATCTTTGGGAAGTCATCGAGGAATAAAGAGATGTCTTTTATTGACATTCCATGAAATTTTTGGGAGATATAAGTGCCAGATATTTTTCATGTTAATTAGTGGTCAAGAAATAGTTATTCGTTAATTGATGGAACAATTCATTAGTGGTCATATTGTGTTACAACTTTTCATGATTTTTTTAAGATGGTCATAAGGATGAGAATCATTACATTCAATATGCAACACATCAGTCCGAAAATGTTTGGTAATCAGGAGAAGTTAAATGGCAGGGCAATCTTGTTTGCTGCAACCACAAATATGACATTATTTTATACCAAGACTTACCAAGCTAATTTTTTTCTCTTTCAAGATTATTTTACTAGTAAAAGGTTCTCAATGTTCTAAAATGTGTCGTTATCAAAATTTGGCTCTTAACAATATTGTTTAAAATTACATTCCTAGAAAATATTTTGTTTTTTCCGTATATTTAATGTATTTATAGTTTATAAGCTTCTAAATTCCATAAGCGCCGATTATAAATTTGGTCACGATTACAGCTAAGTAATTTGAATTTGCATCGTGATGTATGCCAATCATATAAATAGTCAATGACGTAGGATCCGTAGCAAATTGTGTTTGTAATGTATCATATTGAACTATAGTTATATCCTGTTTGTTAATGCCATTTTTCAAATCATTAACAATCGAAGGGGTTGGTAAAATTTGAATGTTGTTGTTACCTTCATTGTTGTATTGTAGAGTCTATTTGATTTTCCGTTTTCAATTTGTTGTGCAAAATTTCAATTTATTTGCATGCAATTGTTGCTCCATAAGTCATTTTTTTATTAACCTTGTTAGTGCTCAAATCTATGCTATCACAAATGGAATCACGTGATATTTTTCCAAGAGATGGTCATGAAATAGATATTTAAAAAACATCTACACATTTTTTAGAAGTACCATAGTACACAATAACATTGAGTAATATCATGGGAAAGGAATGTTTGGATGAAATAAAGCAAAATGTAGGAGGAAGGCTTTACATGAAAATTATACCTCTAATACTAGAATAAAATCACAAATCTCTAATGCTTTTTTAAAAATTTATAATTTTGTTCTTTCAAGATTCTTTTTCCCCACATTGACTATTGACTAGTCTACATGGAGGAGAATCGAGATTAAACTCTGAAGGTTTGAGTGCTGTGTGGGAAAGTTGTTGATTTAGATTGTGAAGACGGAAGATTTTCCATCAGAGCACGCAAAGTTTTCATGACTTGCTTGTACCTGAAACTACAAGACCTTTAATACTGTTAGGATTGGTTACCATGTTCTCGAGAGGATGGATTTATACTTAACACATGGATTGCCTGAAAATGGGAGGTTTAAGACCAAAATGGTAGTTAGAGAATAATTCATTTCCTATCAAAAGTTAAAATCCCCAAATATTTTTACTATGGGAGTATGACAGAGCTAAACATTAATGATTATAATCATAGGTAGAACCAATATCACTCGATTGGAAACTGTGTTTGATCATATTTTCTAGACTTGAAAATAACATATTCAACAATATCATAGGATCATATTAGCATACATCAAAATTTTCAAGGAGCATGGCCTGAAGCCAGAACGGAGGACAAAGTTTAGTTTGTCCACTATTAAGTCAAATCCAAAATCATGTTTCAAAATATGGTAATACACAACAAATATATTAGCTTAGGAATAAGTGGAAAAGAAGGCCCTCATGCTTTTGTGTAAAAGCTGTTCATGAAGGAATCCGGTTTTTTTTGATATATCGGATATTGGGCCTTAATCCTTGCCAAGTAGTCCTTTTGAGGTTGCATCTAGGTTGCCCATGTTAATGATAATAGGCAGATGTCTAGTATGTGAAACTTGTCATGATTTTGGTTTGTCTAATCAATCATGTTTATTTTTTCTGTGCTTAGATCGTCACATATGTGAAAAACCAAACTTATTATTTTCTCAAGATTTGTTTTTAATTTGTTCCCTAGCATTAACAATATATACAAACACTGATAAATTCCAAAATAGTACTGAAAATGAGATGAAACCAAATTGCCATTTTAAGATAGACATAGTGTTGGGTTGAAGTGTGGGAATCATGGGATAACAAAAAGGATTTTTCTCTTTCCTAGAGAGGACCTCTTCTCAAATTATTTGGGACAATAAACTAAATAAGAAAATTGAATAATAAAGAAACCTTTGAGTATAGATACACTTCATAGTACTTTTTTCCAAATTTTGAATACATCCACTGTACAATTCTACTACAGGTGTTGCACCGAAACTACCAAAGGTGCATGTGACTCATGCGTGGTTTTGTGACTTTTGCTTAGAGAACTCTACCATTGTGACCTTTATAGCTTGGGCTCATAAGGAAACATGCACATTTAGAGTGCATACTAGAGAGGGAATTTATTTGCAACACCTTTTCAGGGTATTTTCTTGACCCATTAATTAATGACACCTAGAATTAATAAATCTTTACCTTAAATATTGTAAACTTGATTAAGCAAATTATAGTCGTTAAAGTGGAGGGTTTTATTGGAGATTGTATCCTTGAAAGAAATAGTCATCGAGAATGAATTCCCCATCACTCATTTTTCTAGGTGTCAGAATCGAAATCGTACTCTCACCATGTGACCTACAGAAGGGTTTGTGACCTCTTGCTTAGAGAATCCCTACTATTGTGACCTTTATAGCTTGGGCTCATATGAAAACATGCACATTTAGAGTGCATACCACAGAGGGAATTTATTTGGCAACACCTTTTATGGTTTTTTTCTTTAATCTCATTAATTAAGCCATTACCTATAGTCATTAAATCTTTTGTAATTCTAAATACGTGTAAACTTGATTACAAATTATAGTCGTTGAAGTGGAGTGTTTTATTTGTACTGTATCCTTGAAAGAAATAGTCTCTAAGGATGAATTTCATCACTCATTTTTTCTAGTGCCAACACAAAAATTAGAATAGTGTCTTTGCAAATGTTAGACAATAGATAATGGTCATCAAGTTGGCTCGCAAACAAAGTTAAATACATTTACTTTTTGCTTTTTATTTATTTATAAAATCAAGAAAGTCTACCTAAAACATGTCCTATGATAGACTTGAAAATAATTTGAAAGCTTGCTTCATTTCAAAGCCCTCTCAAATTAAGGTCCCTTAACATTTCATCATACTCAATTTTTTGTTAAATAAATTTGCTCAAATATTTTGTTTAACACTTGCCATGTGCAACCTCAGTCCAGAAGGAAACATTTTGTTTCTTGGCCTAAGTGATCTTGATTGAAACGTATAATCACTAGATCCATCCATGAGTACATCCAAGAAGATACATTTCTACCACACCCTTTAAGAACAAATCTGGCTATTGTGCTTGGACTATCATGTTAGTCCCTAAAGAGTAGTTTGGGTTCTCTCCTTTCGCTAATAGAAACAATCATGGTAGCTCTTTCCATATGAGCCATGTTAACATATTTTCAAGTTTTCGGTAGGCTACCTTTCATCAAAATCAAACCAACAATAACCTAGGTTCCTTTGTTGCACGCAATTTCCTTAATCTCTAACACTTTGCATTGCAACTCAAGGTATTCTTTATTGTGCGTATGCAAGGGATATGTTGATCAGTTAGTGAATATAAAATCACAATATTTATGGTGTTCTTAGGCTTTAATAGATTGAAGAAGGCTTAGAAGTTGATCTTTGCCCAGACATGGTTAAACTACAAAGCTCAGGAAAGTTTTGCAACATCTCAAAGTTCCTCTATGGCTCGGCTCATACAGCCATGCTCATTTAAAACCACATGATAATAGATTTCATTTCTTTGCAGTCAAGTTCTATGTTTCATCTTCACCTCTTAATTGATGACATTTATGATTAATAACTTTTCGTAAAGTTTAATATATTGTAAATCCGATTACATTAAATTATAGTATTGAGTACATTCTGAATATTATACTTGATAATCGATGAGATGGTAAGTTAAATTTCTCCAATATATTTTAGGAATGTCTTTGAGAAAAGTGGCATTCATGGACACCTACCCTAGTAGTAAAGATGTGTCCGACCATGTGTTTTGTGTGTAAGAAAGGGCTTCCAATATGAGGATGAGTTGCATTACCTTGAGATGTGATGATCCATCCATTTATAGCCATGCATATTTAGATTGGGTTACTTGTTACATGGATGCATTTGTTTTATCCGTAAATAATTTTATTTTCCAATTTTCTTTGCCAACTTTACTGCTTTTAACAATTTTCACTATAGAAGAAGAAAATTATATGGTTAAACTATATTATACTAATAATATTTGTCATTTCCTCTTAAGGACCCAAATTTCTTGGATAATGATACATAGGATTGAATTGGAAATTTAAATGGGAAAAAAAAACTAGCATCATTTGGACATAGCTAGTATGTTTTCCGAGACATGTTCGGATTTGAAAGAAAAAAAGAAGCAAGTGCTAAAAAATAAGTGTGTGTTATGTTATTTGTTATAACTTATTTTCATTTCCCCAAACATTTGTTCAAACTTTTCAAATGATAGATATCCAAATAAGAAACTGAACACAACAACATTAACACTTGCATATTCAACATGTACGATTAGAAAGTTCTTATGAGTCCTTCTTATTATCACTAGTACATCTTTTGATGCACGCGAAATAACCATTTAGTTGATTCTGTTTCACCAATAGAACTACCGAATTTACACCATATATGAAAATACTTGAATTTATTGAGTGAAAAATAATTGCCTCTTTATTATTCGAAGCATCCATTGTATCTATATACTATTCATAAACATAAAAATTTTAAAAAATAGGAGTGAAAAACATTCAGCCAAAGCAATAATTAGATCATACTGAACAGTTTCTCAAGAACCTTCAAATTATTAATGACACTATCACATAAAGATACGTATAATGGGCATTTACATATGCCTCAATCTTGATAGAATATAAAATTTGAAGACAAAGGTTTCATGGAATACCCACAATATACAGCATGTATATGTGTGCACATATTTTTTTAAGCTCCATACAGAAGAAGGTTTGAGAACTAAGGAAAAAATATTTTATGATACTTGTTTACAAATCGAGAAACCTCAAGGTTGCCAATCAAAATCAGAATTGTTTCCGCCGGAATGTGAGACATTCTGGATTTCAGAGGCAATTTTCCTTAAATTCTTGTTTAGGATTCAGTAAGTGTGAATGAGTAAAGGATTATATCATTGTTCTATATTGGATTCCCATTCTCTAAGTTATCAAGGGCAAGTTAAAACCCGATTAGACTAAGGGACAACATATTCCATTGCCAAACTTTAACCTTACGTAAGTACCACTTATTCAATACATCCAATATTTTGAGTGGAATGCTAATAGAAATGTTATTGTTGTTGATACATCACGTTGTTAGTTTTGCAAAATTTTCATTGTTTATGTTGTTTTCATGAACTAATATTTCCAACCAAGAGGATAAAGACTCTGGCATGTCTAGGACATAGTGGTGTTATTTCTGCTCCTATTTGTGATTTATTAGTGTTCCAACACTAATAACTTCATTACGTAGTTGTCCGTTTAGTAGTATATTACAACAATGACTTTTATGAAAACGATTCTAGTTTGTTTAAACGCTAAAATTTTGAAGGAAACTAGCTTGAATTAGAAAATGAATATATTTTAAAAAGATATTTTTTGATCAAACAGTGTCTGCTGCCGCATCATTAAAAAATAGCTCGCGAAAATAAACAATGATTTTGGACATGATGAATTACAAAACTCTCCACTCTCAAAAACAAGTTAGCATATTCTGCTTTTGTCCTAACGAGAAAAATGAATGAGAAACTTAAGTTTGCTTTGAATATTTATGAATCACTTTAGAGATTCTAATGGAAATCGTGTGCTAATCTTTCTCAATTACCTACAGGAAAAAAAGTGTATACATAATTATGGCTTATGGAATGGATTCCTTTTCCTGAAATAGCATGCTGATAATTGAATAATAATATATTAAAGCTATATTCCTAGTTAGTAATTTATGCATCAGCAAAGCCTTGTCTTAGTCTTTTTAGTTTCTGTTGTAATCTTGTGTTAGCAATACTTTGTCTAATCTAATAGATTTTTACTAACCAATTTTATTGTTGAAGTGTTACTACTTCTAGAGATAACTAGAGGAAATGATACAACTAATAAAAGTGAGCAGCGGAGTATACCTAGTAGAAATTGTAGGCTGGTTGGTTTATTTGTGATATTTTATTTGCTTTGTTTTTATAAAGGTCATTTGGCCACATAGTTATCGCTACTTCCCAACTCAAAGAAAACTATTAGAGTTTCTTGTTTTTATGGGAAATGATACTAAAATAAGATACATATGGATGTATATATCGTATAAATCTCCTTTATAGTCTACTTTAGTTTATATCTGTTCATCGATTCTCTTATGTATATACTCTTCATTGTAATTTTTTTTTGTTTTCTTTTAAAAATGGACTCGCATTGACAGGGTAGCAAGGATGAAGAAAGAGGGGAACAATAACACTAGAGTGATAAAGAGACAGAAATGTAACGGGCTCAGTGGTACCCGTAGAGCCAATATCCCGCATAAGACACACACATAAAGGACCATTGCATTAAGTTTTTGCAGTTGGTGAGTTTGTTTGTACCTCGGGCAAGATAATGATAATGTTTTGAAGTGATGAATAATATTTTATTCAAATTATACTCCAACCAATATGCTTTGAAACTCATATTTAAATAGTTTCTGACATTTTATATAGTATATTTTATGGTTGGAATTATCTATAGTTGTACTTGATATTACTTGGTATCAGAATTAACATATGTAAGTTTATGTTTTCATATTAGATGAACATACTGGGTATTATAATTTTTTTAAACAATGGTAAAATCATACTAATTAATTTATGTTGATTAATAACAGAATACATAAAATCAATCTAAAATCCATTAAAATAGTAGTTTATATTGATTAATGATGAACACAAAGAAAATTAATATACTACTAAATTAGTCATAATTTTTGATGAAAGTAAAATGAAATGAACATAAAATAATAAATTAATATTTATATAGCGAATAAATGATCATCGCAAACGATAAATTTGTAGCTCACAAATGACGACCAATTTTTACATACGATCATTAGAAAGGATTTTATAGTATCTCATAACACGACTAAAATTTAGTCATATTTCTTCAAGCTATTAATTGTCAACTATAAGACATCGTAAATTAGCTACTATTGGTCAACAAAATAGCCATATATGCAAATTTACTATTTTTAGTAATCAATTAGCTATTTTGTATTAGTGAATGGTAAACTATTTAAATATTTAGCTCGAGCTCAAAGAATCATATCTGTCTCTCTTACTCTCCCAATATTAATGGGTCTAATTATTATAATGACAAAAATAATGTACATTGTCAATACTTTTTTGTTCTTACACCGAAAATAAATGCACACACTATTAACTAGTAGCAAAATTGCAATGTACCATCATACATCCAATGTGACATCAAAAATCAACATATACACTTCAAATAAATGAATTTAATGCAAGAAATCAAATAAGATTAGAAAACAACATTCATGACCGAAATCAATGCATCTAATGCAAGTAATCAAATAGGATTAAAAATCAACATCTACACTCAAATCAATGCATCTAGTGCAAGTAAGAAAATAGATTAGAAACCAACATCTACACCGAAATCAATGCATCTAGTGCAAGCAATCAAAGAGGATTAGAAATCACCATCTACACTAAAATCAATGCATTTAATGCAAGCAATCAAAGAGGATTAGAAATCATCTACATTGAAATCAATGCATCTAGTGCAAACAATCAAATATAATTTGAAATGCATCTACATTGAAATTAATGCATCTAGGGAAACATAAAATTAGGATTAGAAATCACCATCTACACTGAATCAATGTATTTAGTGCTTATTGTATCAGGGGATTAGAAATCATATACATTGAAATCAATGCATCTAGTGTGCAATCAAATATCATTGGAAATCAACATCTACACTAAAATCAATGCATCTAGTGCAAGAAATCAACAGGGATTTAAATCTACCATCTACACCGAAATTAATGCATCCGGTGCAAGAAATATTCTTCACTTGTCCCCTTCCATCTATATTTATATATCCGTCCGTTTCTCCTCCTTTTTTCCTCTTTTTTGTCCTCATCCCCCAAACACACATGTCTCTACTCATATCTATCAATCTCTTTGTTCCTCCCTCCCTATCCCCATACCCTCTCTTTTTTTCACCTTCCATTTATATCTCTCTATCTCCCTCCTCAGGTTCTATATCAACCCCAAAACATACACTCTCTTTCTTCAATATATTTATCTACTACTCCTTCCTCTCTCTCTCTTTCCTCTCTCTCCCCCACTTCTATCACTCTTATTGATTTTTAGAAATAGAGGCCTAGCCCCGAGATTTTGCAAAGAGGCTAAGGATATACATGGTATCTCCTCCAAGACCTAGAAATCATTTGGAAAAATTCCACCTAGAGATTATTTAATTAAATTAATTAATTATTTTTAATGGTTAAGTCTAAACTTAGAAAATATGATTAATTAAAGTGTGTCAATTAAATCCGTGAGATAATCTTATAAATGAAGACGAGGATCGGAAATGAAGCTAATAATAACTCAGACGATTATGTTCTAATCTTAGTTGTTGATATTTCAATGCATATTATAAGTACAATGGAGGAACTTGAGAATATAGTTGAGATTTGGCAGATCGAATTTGTTGGGAGATTAAATTCTTAGAGTAGCGTCGTTTGAGTTTCCGCAGAGATTCAATGATTTGATTGCAAGGAGGGGCAAGGTGGATAGCAAGGCCGAAGGACATATTTTCCAAATCCAAAGTGATATATGGTGCTGCAATCGATCCACAGAGAGGTTGTGCGTTGCCACACAGAGGAAGAGTAGAGCCACAATGTGCTTCGAAGGAGTCTCAAATTTTGATGGAAGACAGGATGATCCTGGCCACGTGTGCTTTCGCAGAGAGATTTTGGAGGTTGTGCTAGTCCAATATCTTAGCAATGAGAGATTCAGATCAATAAAGAAGTTTTCTCCTTACCGTGACGTAGAACTGGCAGAGAGTGATACACGTCCATCGTGTAGAGGCAATATAGAGTATCTTAGCTGTAGATAAGGTCGTTGCTATATTTCGTGGATGTGAGAATTTTCTCATTATTTTGTTGTCAGCTTTTCTTCAGATTGGAGAAGGCTATTTTAGCATCCAAAAATTTGTACCGAGATTTTCTATCGTGATAATTAAAACCCTTAGTTGTTGCACCGATTTTCCTATGTTAAAGCTTTTTCCAGGACATTTGGGGATATTAAATATATGTATTGTGTACCTAGCCATGCGTTGTATTTTCCGTAGTATTTTATGGTGTGTATGTTCTAGTGTATTTTTTTTCAATATTTACTATGTAATACCGTAAATAAATTGTTCAAATTAACAACAGGATAAGAGAATGAGTTGTTATGTGGAGATCATGTGTTTCCTTAATTTTCACATGGTATCATATGGTAGATACAGTTTATAGTTTTAAGCCAAGGCATGAAAAAGAGGTGATCTGAGGCAATCGCGTAGGAATCACTGAACCGCAGGTCGTTAAATTATTAAAGTAGTAGGTATATTTTTGAGGAAATTTGTGTCTTTGAGTGATTCTGCTGCATAATATTTCCGCATCAAGATTTTTAGAGGTAAAAGGAGCAAATACAGAGTTTCCACATAGATCGATCTTAGATGGGACACAATTGCCTCAGAGTGTTTTCGAGAGCATGAAAGTGGTAGAAGGGGGAAAAGAGAACACATTGGAGGGGATGTTGTCCTAAGAGAATCTCTAGCCAAGAGAGATTTTTGATTTTCCATAAAAGAGAAGTCACTTATATATCCGCTTTTTACTCTGAAAAGGTGGACAGAGAGTTAGTGTGTATAGCTTCAAAAGGAATAGAGGCAAAATTAGATACTTTTTTGTGAGATACATCATCTAGATTGAGAGATCAAGATCTGCTGATGGTGCCTCCAACTACGTGATCTGTGAATGCCGTAACCGCCAGTTTCGTACGATCATGAACTCAAGATGTATATCATTGCAGTAGTTGTACCCCAGAACGTGATCAACTAAAAAGCCTACAAGAAGGAAATGGAGAAGATTAAGAGAATGATCCTCGATGGAGTTAGAGATCATTTAGTTTCTCACATTGGCAAGTAAGCACATAGCCAAATATATGTGATGAATCGTCAAAATGAGTATTGAGACATTTTAAGAATCTAAAGATGTGCTTCTTGGAGGAGAATATGAGGGTGACCAACATATAGCAGGTGGGGAGCATATAGATCCCTTCCAAAAGAGAATTCAGGAAATTTGAGATCAACCTATATTGTAGGATCAATGCCTCACTACCGCAGTTTGTATGACCTGCTCCTCAACAACGTTTTCGAGGATTGGCAAGTCTTTTCCTGTAGTATCCCGAGCAGAGATGTTTCCGCATTGCAGAGAGTCTGGGCTAATCTACAACAAGAGGAGATGAGGCATGATTTTGTGAATAAAGCACCATGTTGTGTAGCAACATTGGGGTGAAGATCAATAAGTGAAGAGGAGAATGCATCTCATCAAAGGGGAAGCAGGGACTAGCGTAGGAGGAAGAAGGAAATTTCAAAGATAAAATGCTTCCTTTGGGATGTGGTGAAAGTTAGGCCACTTTAGTTCTCAATTTCTCTCATGAAGGAAGTGACAAAGAGGAAGTAGGATCAACAAGCCGCATTCGTTGAGATAGACATGTGTTGTCCTCCGTGATTGGAGGAGGAGTTTTCCATGATTTCCCACACACTCTGCACTAGAGAGGTGGGGTAATTTGGTTTGCAGGCCCCCAGTGTGCCATAGAATGGGTAGGGTCTTAAGGATTCCACCGTGGATCATTACCTTTCTATGGTATCACATAACAATAGTAGTAGGATGGGCAGAATGAAGGAAAGAACAGTGCTGGAGGTGGATGTCAAACAGCATGTGGTATGGAAAAGCTTGACACTGAGTAGCTATATAGAAGTAAAGCAATGTAGTTGGCATGTTAAGTCAACAGCAACACGCATCTCAGTGGGAAATGCAACACTAGCAAAGAATCGTGACTTAGGTGACAGATACATCAAACTAAACAATAATTTGTTTGTTGATGAAGACTTAGTCATGAATAACAACAAAGGAGATACAATTGCAGAGCACAGCAAAGAAAAGCAATAACGAAGTTCCGAAGGTCATCTGTAAAGGAAGGAGCATGTAGGGTTAGCAACTTACAGATGGAAGAACACAGGATGGTGTAAAATCAAAGTGATGATTTAGTGGCTGTATTACTAGACGATTCTGCTTAAGAGAGGGGAGTGTTGATTTCAGTGTTAATTTGATGTGTCTCTAGCCCTGTTATTTTTCAAGAGGATAAGACACATGCATTCTGGACCCATAATCATATTGGGAAAATTCCACGGAGATGATTTAATTAAAATAATTAATCATTTTTAATGTATTCCTAAGTCGCAATTTAGGAAATGTGATTAATTAAAGTTTATCAATTAAATCGTGAGAATATTCTATGAAGATGAGGATCGAGTTTGCCAAATATTAGCTATCGATTATAGAACAATTGGTCGTGTTGATATGTCAACAAGAGATTATAAGAAAGAATTCAATGGGAACTTGGAGAACACACTTGAGATTTGCAAACATTGAATTTTTTTGGGAGATTGAATTTCATAAAAGAAATATACTCGCAGAGATTCAGTGATTCGATTGTAGTGAGGGACATGGATAGCAAGGCCTGAGAAATATTTTCCGTATCCTTCATGAGTGCATAGAGATACAACATAACCACAGAGAGGTTATGTAGTTCCATGTAGAGGCCAAGCAAAGCCACATAGAGGTAGCATAACTTCAGAGGGAGTTCCGTTGAAGAGGTTAATCCTCTCATGACAAATAGGCGATCCCTACTAGCCCATATTCCAAGTCTAGCAACAACAAAACACGCCATGCTGCGAAAATCCCACTGAAAATAAAAACCGACTTGTGATGAAGGCTTACCCGGAATCCAACGCCGTCAGCTTGTAGAAGAGGTGGTGCCCTGCCTTTGCTCCTCGCGGCATCACAATCACGATCTCCGTGATCGACACCGCACATGCAGGCAGCCAACACAAACGCAAGCATAAAATCTATGTATACAACTACATGTCAATCGAAGAGGACATAACTCATGAAAATAATCAAGAACAAGAGTGAACTCATAACCAATAGTCGCTTATCATTAATGAATCAAAAGAAGAATACAACCATAGTTGAAGGCAACACTTCCTTTGGCGGTCGTCTACCAAAATACGTCGATAAAGTCATTAAGGATGGGACAAGTTTTGATACTGACAATAGTCTTTGCTTGGATTTGGCCTTAAGTGAATCAAGAAGGCTCTTGCGTGATATGATGAAAGTTTTGGTGTTGGAAATATGATACAAGAGGTTGTCCTTTGATGGCAACCCACCGAGGCTAGCATGAAGACATGCGACTATTGACATATTGTCCTCGATGGCAATCCACCCGATGAAGTGATTCTTGACTTGATGGACTTAGTAACCAAGATGTAATGTTTGTTGATGCCATTATATACAAGTGCGTATCCTGAAAGGCAACCCACTTGATGAAGATGATGACAAAACTCTGATGAAGTTGTGCTTGAGAGAATATGTTCCCGATGAAGAAAATATGATGTATCTACAAAGTGTACAAAAAGGCAATGAAGAAAAGAATCTCGTAATGTACTCAAAGTATGATGAAAAGAGCAGAGCCTATGCATACGTCGATTCTGCTTCAGGAAGTCGTTGTGATGCACGCGAAAGAATGCACAAGTCGCGTATGGGCTAAAAGCGCCAAAAAGTGTAAAACGACAGTAACCACTATGCACACCCATTGTATTGGGTAATGATCTCATTAATTGACCCCGTCCAGGTAGTTTTGGGCTCATGCAGGCCTGCTTCTTGGCCCATGGTATTGAAAAAGGGGCTCATGGTATTGAAAAGGAAAATCCTATACAAGGAGAAGAAATTCATCACAAAATAGATGTGTGAGAAAGAGGTCTGAACTTGCCTGAATACTTCTGCGTAACATATCCGTATGGAAAGGTGTTGTTTGTTGATAGATTCAACGATGATGCACTCAGAGAAGAAACATACGGACTTCTAGATCCTAAATGTACTTATATTTGCCAGATCTCGATGGCGGAAGGCCTAGGATCCAGATGAGGCGAACATCTAGGCGAAGATTCTGTCTGGAAGTAAGTGCTTAACTGAATCGACATCCTGGTCCGAGAAGTGCGTCGTCTGCTGATCACATTCACACGCTTACCGTCGCTGAAGGAAGCGCGTACACACGCGGCTTCGGGGCCGAAGAAAGCGATAAGTAATAAAATATACCGAGGCACAGCTGTGTGACTGGAGCCAGACACACGCGACATCGTTGAAGCGGTGCTTATGGCGGTAAACCAGGTCAAGCCACACAAGGAAATATCCGATCCAAGCCTGTACGGTTTTCGCTATCCCATCCGTGGCGGGATGGCGGTATCCGTCGGTGATGTATGTTTGTGCTTAAAAGCATGGAAAGGGTTCAAAGATGAAAATATGATGAAATGTGGCCCGCAAATGTTGTTCTTTATTGAAGTTGTTGATCCAAAGGTGAAAATGATGAAACGGGTCCAAGGTGGTGTCGAAGGTTGCAGCTCTAAATGTGGGGTTGTGTAGCTCCCCTTCCAGGAGTCAGAACAGACGGTCGAGAATGCCCAGAGAGGTCAACCAGCTCAGAAGGAGCGCCTTCCCCCAGGAGAGGTCGTGTAAACGAGTGTGTGGGTGCTCGCGTGTCGGTCAAGTCTCGCCAACACATATGTTGTAAGATGTTTTCTATAATAAAATATTAAGTCAGCAACCGGCACGGCGGGTTTTCTCCCCGACTTGCCCACCCGTAACTCGGTGTTCATGTGTGATGCTTTGTGTGATGGGTTATTCGTTTACCGCACATACTATTTATTGAATATCCGATGAATGAAATGATGGAATGATTTAAGTAAAGAATTAATGTCATAACCAGATATCCGTGTATACTGCTCTATGAAAGATATCCGATGGCAGGCATGCCAGGCTTCATCAAAGGAAAAGAAAAGGGAGCCAAGGAATGAAAAAGAAAATTTTTGAGTATGGAGTAAATACCTATCTACCCCCCTCTCAAACATTTTTCCCAACAATTGGCACGGAGGCCAGGTCCTCGTGCGTGCTTTCTGATCGCTAAAGAGATCCGCTTCTCAATGGAAGTCAAGAAGGAGTAATGTCATGTTTCACCTCTATCTAACAGCAACTCGATATCTGATATACGTAAAAAAGCATATCCGCAAGTTTAAAGTATAAAGTAAGAAATGTGGAAGAAGGTTATCAATACCTGTTAGCATTCTCACTGAAAGCAGTAAAGGAAGAAGTATGAAATCATGCCAAAAGCATGAAATGTCTTGTTAGGGAAGTAATATCCGTAATCGAATTTACAAAGTGATGCAAATTTACATTCCGCAAAAGAAATATGGGACAAAATCATTCCGAGCTATACAGATGTAAAAAGTGCAAAACAAACTCTTAGAATTGAATATGTTCAAGATGATATGATAGAGCAGCTGTTCAATTTTCACTGGATGATATTAAATTCAATGAGAGAACAAGAAACCAATCACATTACTCGTGGAAAAAGTCTTAAGATCTTTGACTTCAAGATTTGACTCAAAGTTTCAAATGATGAAGAAAGCAGATTCAAACGTCACTATTTATTTTTCAATTATACGGGTATTCTCGTCAACGTTTTTGAAATGAGACAAGGAGGTCCTTTCACAAGAGAAGTCATAAGGCATCTAAAGAAAGAAAAGAAGTCATTGCAGAACCCAGCTAGTACTGACAGAAGAAGGACTTCAGGAGAAAGCCCAACCAGGCAATCGTGTGATTCACAAAGCTTCTTCAAAATTGCCTGAGTGTGAAAGTTACTACTATGTCACGCAATGTCCTTATAGAGAAAATCATGGAAGGAAAACAATTTGAAAGAGAAAGAGTTATTATGCAAAAAAAGATGATGATGAAGTGTCCAAAGGAAGATGAAGAAGATTCTCAGACCAAGACCAAAGGTCACAAGAAAGAAGGAAGAAGAATATCGGAATATCAGGAGACACTTTAAATCATGTGACAGCAAAAATTCAAATAGAGATGAAACAAGACTTTATCAAGCCTACAAGTGCTCATGGCAAAGAAGAAAATAAAAGGTGTCACCGAAAAGGAGATATCTCGGAAAACATGTGCAACAGAAAATAAAGAAGATGAAACAGTATTGATTGTTGTTCTTGTGTGATGCACTTTCCTGCACATGCAATGGTGAAAATAGTCAAAGTAAAGTTTTGGATCTAAAGGAAGTTTACTGTAAGAAAAATTGAAGATCGTTACCAAAGATCATTTAATAAAAGTGAAGTTTATCTATATAGAGATGATCTTCAAAATGAAAGATCAACAGAAATGTCGAATGAACAGTGGACAAGTATCAAAGGTTTCATACTTATGCATCCAATCGAATTAAAGATCTAGCGGATTCTACAAAATCAAGCAAGAAGAATGAAGGACTTCAGTCGGCAATCATTTGTCTACAGAAGATTTAGAAGCATCAAGTAAGAAAAATGAGGAACCCTGCACAATCATTTGAAAAGGAATGCTCTGAGCAAAAAATCATCTCTCAAAGAAGATCCTAGAAAATCAAAAGAAGAATGAAGAAATGGAACAAACATGTGAAGAAAACAAATGAAAGAAAGAAGAGATCCAATCAAGGATCAAGAAGATGGAAGAAGGGAAAGAAGAAACATGACAAAGCAATGTCAAGCCTTGAGGTTGAGGTAAACATTCTCAAAGGTAAATTAGGAAGCAGTACAAACTTTAGAGGTTTCAAGATAGTACTAAATAAATTGAACCATATTCTAAGTAATCAAAGGTCTCCATATCAAACTTGGTCTTGGTTTCCATGAAATCATAGAAGGTGAATCAGTCAAGGAAGTGCTAAAAATTTAGAGGATGTCACTAAACTTAAGTGTTGAAAGAAATAAAAGATCAACCAAATGTCTGTGACACTAAAGAATTCATCTAAGAACGTTGGAATGTTTTAAATGTCATAATTAGGCATAAGCCGCGTAAAATTGGCAGTGTGATGTGACTATTCTACCCACAAAAACAAAAGTTCTACTCGGGAAGGTACTTGAAGTTTCAGGGGATATTGTTTCTCATGTAACATGTATGGACATAAGTTGTACCGATCGTAAAAGGAGGAAGATTAGAAATACTCATTATGATTCTTATAATTATTTTCCGGGTCACATGAGGAAAGTATCTTGTAACAAGTATGGACATGTAGAAAAGGGAATGCAAAGGAATGGCATATGAGAAATTGGATAACTTCCAAAGACAAATGTTCAAACAAATCGGAAAAGATGGAGGACCGATCAAACGTAGACGTAATTTACTCGTTACTATCCGTCAAGCCGACTTTTCTTATTGATCACAGAATGATGTAGACAGCTATGAGATTTAGTGAATGTATCGTCAGGTATAATGCATGATGAGTTCTATGGTTGATTTGATTATTCTCGTTATGTTTACTGGCTAAAATAAAGATTCGATGTGGGAAAGGACAAAATAGGAGGTAATAAAAATGGAGGAAATGAAGGAAAAGAATGTTTAACAGATAAGACTTTTCAATAAAGGAGCGGCGTGAGCTAAGTCAGATATACGCAGCTCGTGAGATAGCCAGCGGAGTGCATTGATGATAAGAGAATTTATATAGATAGTCAAGATCCGGGAGCGTAGGCTCGGGTGGGGAGCCATCACTCCGATCGCTAATGATTGTACTATTAGCATTATTCTCGTTATACTCATAATTATGATGAGATGATACATGGTTTTTGTAAAGTTGAAGATTGTGGATGAGTCTTGTTTCGCTTGTTGATGAAGAGTATTCATTGCTGAGATGAAAGTCCTATAATTCGGAGAGAAGAAGCAGCATTTAGATTATGTCATGAAGGTTTTCGGTGTTGTACAAGTTAAGATGGAGCACTCATGTCTGGAGCAACAGGTTGAATACTAATGATTGTATCATTGGTACATGGACTGCTTTATTCTTGGTTTCTTGCATGCTCATGCTCAAACATATATTCTGGTACATGGTTTATGATGATGAGATGTTGATCCTCGTTTACATCGGTGCTATCTTTTGTGCTCACACATGGATGAGTTGGAAGTCGTTGATTCAGAACAACTGGTGCAAAGTTTGTTACTATGGTGGAGATTCTTTGCTCACATATGCTCTTCATGTTAAATCTTGAAGATCATGGTGATATTGGACCACATGGATGATTGTCGACACATATCCGAAGATGCTATTCTTTGCATATAATCTTCGAAAAGAATGTAACATGCCGCACGGAATATGACGACTTGGTTACTAATGCTTATGCTACCACCATTGGATGACGCTTGAAGAATAACCACACCTGTTTCTATCTATATGTAGTCTGTGGAAGCAACAACATTTCGTAAAGAAGTCGAACACTCGGCTTCTTCTCACACAGGATCAGATTCCGTGTCAAAATAGAAGATGATAGTGGATACGCGGTTTCCAAACACGTCATGTGATATACGCGGCCTCGTACGAAAACCGCGTAAGTGTCCATTGCTGAGACAATAGTCACTTTCTTAGCACAACAACAGTACGTTTTGGTATCTCTCCGATACTATTTCAGTATCTCCGTGGTGTTCCAGTCATGCATCTTTTCAATGATTTGATGAAGATGCCTTGATGATTTGTTGATAAAAGTGTCACATGCACAACCAAGGGGGAGCCTTGAAACATACGGAAGGATGCTTCGATGCACGCTGTGAGCCCTAGTTTACTTATATAATGCATTGTTGGCATTATGCTGGTTCTATATATGATCTCTCTTGAGGTCTCGTGGTATACCTGCTATGAAAATTCATATTTAGATTCGTGATGAAAAGGTCATGTTGAGACCCATATGATGTAAAAATTGTAATATTCAAATTTCCATGTAAGGACTTGTCAAATTTGTAAACCCACTCTGGTTACAGTCAGTGTCATTTATAAACCCACTTGGTTGGGTGAATACTGAAAATGTGTAAACCCACTGGTTGGGCACTTGAGTCTCATTATGTAAATCCACTCCTGGTTGGATGTTTGATGTAACATGAGTCTTTAAGATAGGATGCTCATAGAGTCATGTCCTTCATTGGCAAGCAGGTTTGGAAATATCCAAGATGAACTCCGTGGGGAGTTTAAATTTGTGTTATTAGCTATCAGACCTGCAGAACGTTTCTCTCCATACAGAGCAGGGCATGAGAGTATGTTGTTTTTGATCCTCGCTCTTTGCCCTGATGTCAAAGGGGAGAGTGACATGGTGTTTGAATGAAGAGACGTAATGGTGTCAAATATTTGGGAAAGTGACATGGTGTCATTGTATTCTTAATGTATCTATCTCATAGTAACCAAACACCATCATGGTTGCCATCAAGTCCAAAGGGGGAGATTGTTGGAAATATGATACAATGTTGTCCTCGATGGCAACCCACCCATGGAGATGAAGTATGGCGACTATTGACATGAGTTGTCCTTGATGGCAATCCACCCGATGAAGTGATTTCGACTAGATGGATTGAAATTTGATATGATGTAATGTTTGTTGACAATATGATGCTATGTTGTCCCTTGAAAGCAACCCACTTGACATAGATGATGACAACTTATGAAGTCATGGTTTCTGAGAGAATATGTTCCCGATGAAGAAAATATGATGTATCTACAAGCAGTGTACAAAAGGCAATGAAGAAAAAATAATCTTAATGTACTTAAAGCATGATAAAGAGGGTGATCCTCATGTATACGCTGACCGTCTAAGGGAAGTCGCGTATGCATCGCTAAAGAACGTGCCAAGTCACGCATGGGCTGAAGCGCTCAAAAGTGCAAACCAAGGGTAACCACCATGGTATTGACCCATCAGACAAAAGGTGATCCGCCTAATTGACCGTCCAGTAGCTTTGTGCACATGGTATTGAAAAAGGCCTATGGTATTGAAAAAAAGGGAAAATCCTATATAAGGAGAAGAAATTCATTGTGCTAGATGTGTGGGAGAAAGAGGTCTGATCTGAATGAATACTTTCTGTAAGTATATCCGTATGGAAAGGGTAAATGTTTGCTGATAGATCTAAATCTATGATGTAATTTATGAAGAGAAATGATGGTAAAATGGATCTGAGATCCAAAATGCTACTATATATTTAGATTTATTATGAAATACTGAGATCTGACAGGTGGAACATTCAGCAATATCTGCCCAGGTTAGTACAGAATCCTGTCCTGAAGATCTGACTATAATAATGCTGCCTTAATGGATTAAGAGATCAATGCCATACGTCAGAGGTTGTTTTCACAGATGAACAAGTCCTATTGGACAGAGAAACAAAGGCAAGAATAAAAAGACACACACTCTGTAGACATGGTTACAGCAGACTATTACAAGATATGTCATGATTGCTATATTTTAAATGCTGCAGGGAATGGTTGTTTGTTACAAGGTATGAAGACTGACTGTCACTGAGCCATGACTCATCTGTTGATACACTGTCACAGATGTCTGAAATGGCACATAGTCCAGCAATGACACAGCTGCCTGGCAGGAAACATTCACTGGCCATGGACTCAATGTAGCACTGATGAAATCAGTCCTGTTGCAGGTCACAGCCAGACAGTCTGCTGACAGAACACAGCCTGTGAGGTCAGAACGAGATTCCAATGAGTTCTCTGTGGAGAGGTCAGTAAACGAGTCAGTTGGAGTTTCCTTCCAGAGAGGTCGTAAACGAGTGTGTGAATGCTCGCGTGCCGGCCGTCCGCGCTACAAAGACATATGTTGTAAGATGTTTTCTCTATAATAAAATATTGAAGGTCGAGTAATCGCTAATGGCATTTTCCCGACTTTGGGAGCCTACCCTAAAATCCCGGTGTTCATGTGTGATGCTTTCAGGCATGGGTTATTCGTTCTTACCGCACAAGTGCCTATTTACTATTGAATATCCGATGAATGAAATGATGGAATGATTTAAGCAAAGAACTAAATGTCATAAATTAGATATCTGTATACGGTTTGTTTCATGAGACATCCGTGTATACGCTAGTTTAATAAAGGAAAGTAGCGTATGGTTTTAAGGAATGAAAAGTGAAAAGTTTTATATGGAGTAAATATTGATTCACCCTTCCCCTCTCGTATTTTTCCCAACACTTGGGAACTAGCTTGAAAAAGGATATATATGTTTTTGGATGAGGAAGGAGTTGGGGTCCCTATAATTATGGATTACCCCTATCATCAAGGAAGCTTCCATGAGAGGTGGAAACCTACTTCCTCTCTATGGAAACTTTAGCCAAACCTCCTAACTCAAGATATATATTTCACCTCAGAATTTGTTAGGACGAAACTTCATTGGACAAAAAAACTTCACATAGTTAGAGAGACAAAAGCAGTTTCATGATAGAGTACTACCATGCCTTTGAGATTTTCCTTTGCCAAGTGCCGAGGGTCAGAATCGGGAACCGCGCTAATGGAAAAGCTATTTTTAGGGTTTTTTGCAAGGGAGGTGTCTTCTGGGTACGAGAGTCATTCTGTGATGCAATGAAAGTATTTTCAAGTCTTATTCTTTCCTCATGTGTCACTTGATGAGCCCTCCAATGTGCTGTGGATGGAGAATGGCAGTGTGACGGTGACAAATTGGTCGTGGTAATGTATGCCCCTAAAGCATGAGGCCCGAGAGAGAGAGACAAGAAATAAGTGACGAGAACAGCCAATCGAAAAACACCGGGCCATTGGAAAACCTGTGAGTTAAGTGACAAATGATGTCTCGATAGCATGATATATATGTGTGGTATGGGCGTGGGCCCATCCACAACAAGAGTATATAATTTGGATCACAGCATGTGACGCAAATCCATCCGCAGAGGATCGATAAAGGATCAGTATGGCCCAGCCTATCCAATCAAGTGAGTCATGTAATAATAGTTCACAAAATCGCTGTACTGATTCCAACAAGACAAAATCGAGGGTCTTCGCTCACCCTGACCCGAACAAAGTACAAGTTCAAGCATGCGAATATGTGAGTCAAGCCTAACAGTGTGTGGAATAAAACATCGTCCGATTACCACCAATGATGAAAGTTGTTAATGATGGATAGAAACTACCACCAATAATGACAATGGCCCTCAAGGTACTATAGTGGCATCCGCCTACATGTGAATCAATGAGTCAAAGCGCTCGAACATCCGTAGAACACCGACGCAGGCAATAATGATAAAAACCACGTCGAATGTAACAACTTGGCGTCGAGGCATGCAGTTCCAAGGTACCATAAGCAAGTTCTGACTCCACCCCCTGGATACGAGCTTCAAGCGACGGTGAAGTATCTTTGATTTCAAGGTGGGCTATAATGTTTCCCACATCATCGACACGGACAGAGGAACATGATGCTTTTTGTGAATCGTGATCATATGAGAATCGCAGGGAAGGGTTGATAATGGTGAGGTCAACTTCTCTGAACACAGAATCCACACGACAAAGGATTTGGTAGCATTTGACATCAATGGATCAGAGGTCATGCTGCCATGGAAAGAATGAAGTAAGACAGCCAAAAGTGATTATCCAAACCCACAGAGGCAAGTGAAGAACGAGATGAAATTTCCTCAACCACACAACAGTGTACAAGTACATGTTCAAGAGCTTACATACCGCCGACACGACAATGATGTCGGTTCCATTTTTCCCCACCAGCCTTCGGTGAGTACCCCAATTATTTTTGATAACAAGTTTAAAGGGGATAAAGATGCTTGTAATATAAGTCCGTCTGGACGAATCCATCCTAAAGACATTGAATTATGCTTCCCAGGAAGGAAACCCTGAGAACGCTGGCTTCACCAACCAATGTCATAAGGGCTTAACGAGTCTCGACAAAGGAAGAACCTTGCCTTTTCATATTTAGAGAGTTTGAAAAATAGCGTAAAGTAAACCGAGCTGCCGCTTTCACAAATAGTCCTCGCATCCGAAAGGTAGAAACTATGTCCGAGAAAAACCCCTCCTTACCAAGGAGTAGGCTGTGGGTATTCCTTTTTCATAAATAATCTATCCCAACCCGGCAAGTAGGTAAATGAGACTGGTAGATGTCATTTTGTGCAGTACTGCACTTCAACGAGATCAAAATCTTAATGTTTACCGGCAACATTTTAATTCTCGAGAGTCGAAAAGAGCTGAAAGGTGACTCCCTCCTAGAGGAACGCAGTGGTATAAAGGGTAGCTGCATCGGTTCCGTTGATGGTGGAACTGCTCAAAACAAGATAAAGGTCAAGAGGATGCATAACAAGACCACTCTACCCAGCCGGTTCCTCAAGAACGGGTAAAATTGGTCTTCATGAAGGCATATGATCGGCCGGGCGGGGAAAGGCGTTGACGATGGAATGAGAAACCAAGGCCGTCCGGAAAAAATTAAATACAAATGCCACAATCAAGCAAGGAGTGTAAAAATGGGAAAGGTTTGTTTCAATAGCCGTTTTTGAAATCAAGAAACCAGAGCTAAGTTGGTCTCATTTTTACACAAGCTGAAACAAAGATAACCATGTTTGAAACCGGTTTCATTTACACAAGCTTGAAATGGAAACAAACTATACGAAAATTAAGCATGCCCCTAGCATGGTGACCACTCCGAGGTACATGCTTCTAAGCTTCAACTGGTGTGAAAAGGTAGTGAGGAAGGCCCTATGCCATGAGATCAAGAGAAAGACTCCATCGGGATTTTACGAGATCTAAACAAAGACTCAAACAACAAGAAAGAGCTAATATTTTAACGAGGTTGACACATAAAAGAAACCCATCCCCGTGACACACCTTGTCATTACATTGGTGCCACAAGACAAGGAACTCGCTCCGACAACCTTAGTTTCATTTTAAGGAGCTTGACACAAGAGGGCAACTGCTCCTACCAATTTGTTTCATTTTTTAAGGAGCTTGACAGAAAAAGAACCATGTCTAACAACCTTGTTTCATTTTAAGGAGCTTGACACAAGAAAACTAACTTTGCTCCTGTATTAATCTCATCGCAATGAACAAGTGAAGTCATTGCTCTGGAAGAGTTACACTCGATGGAAGGAAAAACATCCTAGTCAGACCCAATGCCCCCAACACTTAGACAATAAATGGCATTGGTCACCCATATGGGTACTGTAGGTAGCAGCCACATAGTTGACTCCATGTGGGGCAAATATACAATGTGATAAAACTAGAAGTGATGATGGTGTGCCAGTCGCCACATCAGATTCAAAGAACAAAATATGATCACGGCTTGCCATCCATTCTTTCATGAAACAATACACGAAAAGGGAGGAGACGAGCGCTCCTATGGGCATGGTGGTGTAATCGCGCCCAAAAGTAGACGAGAACTAAGGGGCTTGGAACAACTATCATGTCCATATGGACTCGGGTTTTGCCTCCTGAAAGTAACAGTAACCTTGGGTAGATCTGAATGCTCACTTCCTGTTTCTTTTTATAAACGTCAATGTATTCGTAATGCCAAGCGCGGCACGTGTGTTTGCCAAGTAGTTGGGAGGATAAGAATACTGGCCGTACGCACCTTCATCTATAACAAAATGGGTACAACCGTACCTCAAAATCTTGTACCTGATCTCAAAGGCACATAGATGAAGGCTTTAATCTTGCAAATCGATTCCAATCAAAGGCCAACTGAATCACCGTGAGGGGCTATCACTCGAACGGAGAAGGTCTTCCCTAATGTTACTGACCGTGGAGCCTCCCTCCATGACTTCGATCTCGAAGGCGGAGGAGTATTCCGGGAATCCCATCACGGAGGTGGAGGAGCCGTTTCGAGGTGTAGGGACAAAAGAGAATCTTCCAAGTCCGAAGTGAACGGGAAGAAACTAGTTGACATGGGGGTGAGATCACTTCAATTTAAAAGACCTAGTGCACCAGACTTGGGACAGTCAACCATCCTACCAATAATGGTTGGTCTTAGCGATTTAATTAATGAGTGATTGACCAAGGATGACTTCGACCAATCGTAGGACTGCAGGACTTCCGTGAAAGTCGCTTATACCACTGAGGGTGTCAGAGGTTATCTTATGTTGTCCAACACTTGCTTGGCTTCATCCATATAAGGACAAAGGTGAATGGCATGGTGCCAGTCACAACTTACAGGATTGGTGATCTTACTCTCGTCTAGAGCCTTATCAAGACTAATTGAGATGCCTCATTCACTCCCTAAGTCACAAGTAACATCTAACGACCATTGGACCATGCTTTAAGCATCTTTGGGAATTTTGCAGCTCAAGAAGATGGTATCCTATGCACAATATGCAAGGGAATCAATTTTCCATGAGGGTTGGGGAGGTTTGACAAGAGGAGAGGTTTTAGATAGATACTTTAGCTCTTCGTTTATCGACGTACTTCTTCTTTGCTTTCTTCTTTCTTAGCCACCACATTCGAATCCGTACTTTCACTGCAAAAAGTAGAAGAGATGACGAGTAATGCGAAGAAGGGGAGAGGTCCACTTTTAGGAATCACATGATGTTGTTCGTGAGGAACTCGATTGAACAAGAGCCGAGACATTTGGGAACTACGAGGTTGAAAACAATCAAACAAAGCCATAAGAGTTAACCCAGAAGGGACAACGTTGGCATGTAAGGAGCATCAACATTCCCAAAGGAGTCAGACTGCAGTGACTCTCCAGGGGATTCCCTGGTTGGTAAACTCGAAAAAAGTTTCCATCAAAGCTAAAAACCACACACGGCCAGAAAAGAGTCAAGAGCACAATCAAACTGGCCAATGTTAATCTAATAAGGCTATAGATCGTGGGTGATTAATTTTTACCACATTGAAAATAAGAAACTCCACTGTCATGTTTTAAGAGTTGAGAAACTAAATTTAAAAGGTGACTTATCTCTTTCTTCACAGATTTGACACAAGCGCGGAAAGGACAAGCGCTTGGTGATCCTTTCAAATTTAGAGTCGAAAGATCAAATGACTACTTCCTATCATCAGAAAAGGCACCAAATAACCGTGAATCGCAATATACACCTTGGTTTCAATAATGAAAGAGAAATCAACCAAGACTTTCCCACAGTAACTTCCCGCGAATGCCGTGTCCTATATCACGACAGTTGGCATCAAGCTCTATGGATAAAGGATTGAAACCTAGTGGGGTCTCCCTTATATGCACGATGGTACTGGGAGAGTTAATAAGTCCGTATTTAGTGCCGGTTTCAAAGCCAGAGGCGAATGACAACATTAGGGCCAAGACGCCTAACACGTCTCTAGCCTAGACCTCTAAATGTGTTTCGTTAGATTTCAATGTCAGCTTTAGTGTAAGTTGAGTAAATTTTAAAGTTTATCTTCAATTACTTTCAATTCTCTTCGTGCCCTAACGAATGTGATGTCTCAAAATATCCTAAATGCAAAACTATGATGCCACAAAAAAGATATCATTTCGTTCGATGAAAGCTAGCTACGAAGAGTTATGAGATTTTACAAAGCTAAAATAGACTTTAAGACAATCGTTGATATTCTAATGCAGTCAATGAAAACGAAAACTTTTTCTTTTCAAAGTCACTAATTACTAATAACACCGAAAAGATTTTAATTTGCACTAACTAATCAAAGTAAAAGAGATTTTTTTTTATTTTCAATGTTTGAGAGCTAGATGTACTCAAACAAAAACCTCGAAAAAAATGAGAAGTAATTTGAGTAATGATAACAAGAGAGCAAAAACAAGGAGATTTCTCTACTCAATGGCACAAACAATCGACCAAATCGACCAAAAGTCCCTCAAACCAAGAAAAAGTCCTAAAGACACTAATGAGCTAAAATTTAGCCCACAATGAAGGCAAGCGAAATTTCGAACAGAAAACGTAACTACCACAAAATGCAGAATAAAATGGGATAGACAATCGACAAACAACAAAAGGGTTAATCCCAAAGTCGACCTAATGAACAAAATCAAAAAACTCTCATGAGGCTCGGTCCACAAAAGTACCCAGATGCCCTAGGGCTCCTAATGCAAAAATCGAAAGAAATAGGCAAACAAATCCTCATGATGGAGATTACAACTACCAAACTAGGCTTCAATGGTAATCAAACACCAAAACAAGATCAAAATCACAAGTCACCAAAGCATAAAACACAAAGAACCCTGGCTCGCGCGCGTGATCAAGCATCAGAGCTGAAATTAGCTATAAGGCAATGGTACAGATACACAAGCACCAAGACCACTTGGGATGATCATTAAGACCGAAAGCAAATTAGGGTTGATTATGGGAAAATGAAAACAAGGAATCTCATTACGTACAAGGATGAAAGGCTAAAAACAAAGCCAAACAATAAAAAACCAATCCAGATTACCAAGCAAGCAAGGCCAAGAAATTGAACAAAAGAGAAGACAAATATCTAAAACAGCCCAAATTGCAACTAAACCCATTGGATCAAGGAAGAAGTGATCTACCTGCTTAATGTAGAGCAAAAGCCAAGGCTATCCGGTCAGATTGTGTTCGTCTATAGCTTACAAATCAAACAAAAAGCCGAGTCCCTCAGCATGCCCAAATTGTTGAAGAGGTTAGCATCCTTTCAGAGGTGATCCTTACCAGCCTAGATCGAGCCCAGCAACAACCAAATATGCCACAAAGGCGGTCCCTAATTGCAAATAAACCGACTTGCGATGAAGGCTTACCTCGAACTAACGTCGTCATCAGAAGAGGTGGTGCCCTGCTCTTGCTTTGGCATACTCAATCCTTATGATTCTTGATCGACACTCGCACATGCAAGAAACAACACAAACACAAGCATAAAAACTAAAGGTATACAACTATATGTCGACTAAGAGGATATAACTCATGAACATAATCAAGAACAAGAGTGGAACCATAACCACAGTCACTTTATCATTAATGAACTGCAAGAAGAATACAACCATAGCTTCGACGCAACACTCTCCTTTTCGATGTCGCTGAAAACATGTCTCGATAAAGCCTCCGTCAAGGATGATAAGCTTCCGTATACTTCGACAATAGTCTCCTTGCTTGGATTTGGCCCATGCGAACTGCCTTCTTGCAGCATAAGGATGTGAAAGCTCTTGGGAACTAGCTTGCAAAGTGAGACAGTGAGCAAGCTTTATAGATGAAGGAAGGGGGAGTTGGGATCCCCATAATTATGGTTTCAGTCTTATCAAGGAAGCTTCATGAGAGGTGAAACCAGCCTTCCTTTATGGAAACTGTAGCCAAATCCTCCCAACTCAAGATAGATATCACCAGAACTGGTTAGGACTAAACTTCTGCCATTTATTTTTAAAAAACACCTCTTAATATGTATATGCCAGAAAAGGGTTTCATGGATGAGCTGCGCTCAATTGGCGCATTTCTCTTTGAGGATTTTTCTCATGCTGTAATGAATCGTGGAACCGCGCTGTCAGAAAAAGAGCTATTTTTAGGGTTTTTTTATGTATGTCTTGTACGAGCTCATTTTAGATGCAATGAAAGTAGTTTTCAACTTTATCTCGCTGCATGTTTTAATTGCTCTCCAATGTGTGGGATGGGGAAATGGTATGTGACTAGAATGGGTTCATGTAATAGAGTCCAAAATTTTATGCCGGAAGACAAAGATTGATCCAATGCCAAAATCCGTAGAGAGATTTAAAATGCTTATATAACCAATATTTAGAAAAAGAGAGACTAGAAATGTATGAAGAAGCATGCTCCAAGATGTGATGGTAACTACGTAGGGTGATGCAAATAATTTACGCAGGCAATTTTTTAGAGAAGCCTGCCTGGTTTTATTGGGTCAAGGCTTGATTTCCCATGCATGTGAGAATTTTTCTCACTAGATTTTTGTCTCTGTTTTCTGATGGATAGCCATTTTGGGCATCCAAACATTTGCACTCGAGTTTCTACTGCATACACTAAACCTTCAATCACAGTAACTGTTTTCCCAAGCTGGTTTTTCTTGTACATTTAAATATAATGCATTTTGTGTGTGTGTACATAGATTTTTCGCATTGTATTTTCCATAGTATTTTATGTTGTGTAGGTTGTAGTTTATTTATTTGATATTTACTCTGTAACACCGTAAATAATTTTTTTCATTGAATTAAAAATAGGAAAATATAATAAAATGTGGCAGTAGGATCCAAGTTTCTCGAATTTCGCCAAATATTCCCTCCTATTGTCCTCTCCATCTCTCTCCATCTTCCTTTATTACTCCCTATCTCTCTCTACACCTTTCTCTCTCTCTATGTCTTTTCTTCTTACATCCCTCTCTCCTATCTCCATATCTCTTCCCTACCTCTCCACACTCTCATATCCCCCCTCCCAATTTCTCTATCTTTCATATTCCAACTTTGTTACTATATGCTTATCTCTCTCTCATTATCTCCCCCTTCTCTCCATCTCTCCTTTATTTTTCTCTTAATCCTAGTGCAAGCAATAAAATAGATTAGAAATCATCTATACTGAAATCAATGCATCTAGTGCAAGAAATCAAATATAATTAGAAATCAACATCTACATTGAAATCAATGCATCTATTGTAAGCAATCATATAGGATTAGAAATCACCATCTACAATGAAATCAATGCATTTAGTGAAAGCAACAAATAGACTAGAAATAATCTACATTGAAATCAAATGAATCTAGTGCAAGTAATCAAATATCATTAGAAATCAACATTTACACTGTAACCAATGTAAGAATTAGCAAGCAATAAAATAGATGAGAATCTACCATCTACCCCAAATCAAAGAATTCAGAAAAAGGAAATATTCTTCCTCTCTTCCCCTCCCACACACACACACACACACACACACACACATATATCCATCTCTCTCTCTTCTCTTTGTCTCTTTATCTCACCCTCCCAAACACACACACTCTCTCACCTATCTATAAATCTCTGTCTCACTCCTCCCTCCCCCCATCTCTCTCTTTATTTCTCTTCACCTTCCATATATATTTTCCTATCTCCCTCTTTATATCTATATAAACCCCAAAACATATGCCTATTTATCCAATATATCTATATATCACTCCCTCCTCCTCTCCCCCCCCCCTCTCTCTCTCTCTCTCTCTCTCTCTCTTCCCCTTCCCTCCCTCTCTCCCCGCTCTATCACTCTTCCCTCTGTCCTCTCTCCCTCTCTCTTCTTATCTCTTATCACTCTCTCTCTCTCTCTCTCCACCTTTCTAGTCACATGTATTTATTCTGTCTCCCTCTCTCTCCCCCTCTATCTCCATCTCTCTTTCACTACCTCTCTACTCTCTCCTTCCTTTTCTCTCTCCCACCTCTCTCTCTCTCTCTCTCTCTCTCTCTCTTCACCTCTGTAAAACTTTGTTACTATATGCCTCTCTCTCCTTATCTCCCCTTCTCTCCATATATCCTTCTTTGTCTATTAATCTCACCCCATACACACTCTCTCCATCTCTACCTTGTAACTCTCTCTCTCTCTCCACTTCTCACTCTCATGTATTTCTTCTGCCTCCCTCCCCTCTTCAACTCCATCTTCTATCTTCCCTCCTTCTTCTTATTCTCTCTTATCATTCCTCTCTCTCTCTCTTTCACAACCTCTCTTCCCCCATCACTCTCTTCCTCTCTATCAGTCCTTCTCCCTTTCCTACCTCCTTCTATCTCCCCCCCCTCTCTCTCTCTCCTACAACCCTCTTCCCCATCACTATCTTCTACTTTCTCCCTTTCTCTCCTACTCTCTATCTCCCTCTCTCTCTCTTTGCCTCCAATCCTCTCTCTTCCCCATCATTCATTCATCTAACTATATTACTATGTCCCTCCCTTCTCCTTCTCTCACCTTCTCCCTGTCTCCATATCTCCTCTCTTTCATGTCTCTCTTTATCTCTCCATATATTTTAAAAAATACATACTCTCTCTCCATCTCTCCTCGTCACTCCATCTTTCAATTTCTCACTTTCGGTTTCTTCTTCCTCCTTCCTGGCCCCCAACCTAGCCCTCCCCTCATCCCTCCCTCTCTCCTCCTCTCATCCTTTCTTTCTAGTCCTCTCTCTACCATCCCTACCCTCTACCCTCCAATCCTCTCTCTCACCATCCAATACTCTCTCTCCTTCTCCCCCCATTTCCTTATCTCTCCCACTCCATATTTATGTGTCTCCCTCTCTCCCTCTCTTACCCCTTTCTCTACCTCTCTTACCTCTCTCCCTCTCTCTCTCTCTTCATACCTCCTCCCCCTCTCTATCAGTTTATCTCCCAGCACTTTGTCACTCCCCCTATTTATCCACCTCTATCATATGTCTTCTTGTTCTTCTCCTATATATATTCAGAGTTAATATATATCATGTTAGTATTAATATATATTATAATATAAAAAAATTAATATTGTATTAATCCAAAGTTATTAAAATTAAAAATATTATGATAGATATTAATATGAATATTAGATTCAATAATACTAATAATATTAATATTAGGGTTAATAATATTGTTTTAAATATACTAATAATAATTCTTTGGTCCAGCAGTATTTGTCCCATAGGTTTGGCATATAATTAGATGTTGATTTCTTAATCCTATTTGATTTATTTTATTTATTTGTCTTACCTCTTTATACCCTTTATATTTATTTATTTACCTTACTCTCCTTTTATAAATATGGTAATTACCCTGTATTTGTCCCTGTGTATTATTAATAATTTTTCCCATGGTATTTGGCTCATAGGCTTCACCTAAATAAAACTTTTTTTTTTACTTTTGTAAATATAAAGATATTTATGTAAATATAAAGAGGTTTCTATTTATAAATATAATTCTAGTTTATTTATATTTTTATTTATTACCATATATCTTTTTTGAGTGTTCCTAAACTTCATATTTCAAATTTATATTTGTTTAAATTTATTTTTAATCGAATTTAATTGTTTATTTATATAGTTATGTGTTATTGTTTATTTAACATTATTGTATTTTAATTTTTAATTTTTCTAGTTTTTCACAACATTTAGTGAAATTTCATGAGCGAAACAAACTTTCAGTTAATATATAGTAAATTATAACCATTAATAAATGTAGTTAATAAATATATAACCACATACTAGTAAATGTGATTGATATATACATATCTACATTAATATTAAATAGTCCATGTATTAATAAATATATAATTAAAAATAATAATAATAATATAGATATTAATAAAATATATAATTAATAATAATAATATAAATATTAAAAATAAATTTATATTATAAATATTATTATCTATAATTATGATAAATAATCATAATAATTATAATAATTATTAGTATAATATAATATTATGATAATATTGCTGATATTAATAATAGTATATAAACCTAAAAATTGTTGATATTATAAACTAAAGGATTATAAAACCCGGGAATACTATTAAACCTAGGATAAATAACCTGAAGGGATTAATATTAAAAACTCAAGCGCATTAATAACCTCTAAGAGATTAATAATATTATAAATAGAAATGGATAAATATTAAAAATATAAGGAATTACTAACCGTTACATTAATAATTCAATTAATCTTATTACTATTATAAACATAAGGATCAATAATATTATAAACCTAAGGTATTATTAACCTAAGGGATTATTAATATTACAACCCAAGGGATTAATATTACAAACCCACAAGATTAATAAGTACAAGGAATTATTACTATTATATTTTTTTAAATACATATATATATTTCTTTAAATATGAAATGTTGAATGTGTATGAACTTAGCAATAGTTTAACCTCAAATCTTCATCGCATTCCAAAATCCAATGATGTCTATTACAATTCACCATTCTAGATACATCTATTATAAACAAGTCTCCTTATACACCCTAAAAAGATACCTAAAATCACTAGATAAAAATCATGGAAAATATTTAAACTATTTTAGACTTGGACCTTGCTACATATTCTGTTTCATAAGTAACCTAGTATTCATCAGCTTTCATTCTCAAGTTGATTAGGTGAGGCATGCTCCATACCGATGCTCATGTTAGCTCCACCTCTCTGCATATCGAGGTTTCGCCTACACCATTCCTTTTGGTTCCTTGATATGTCCCACCATTATTAGGTCTTTCATTTCTAGATTTATCTATCCATTCGCATTGTCAACATGTCTATTTCCAATTGATTTCTCTCCATCCTGCTCATATGTAAGAGCTCCAATTTTTGGGAATAATAGCTCATAATGCACACATGCTTGCAGGAATCATGTCTTCCATTCAATGGATATTCAGATAAAGAGAATTTGAACACATCCTTCTATTGATCCTGTGTGTTGTTCCTCTCACCAATGTCACCGTTGTTGTCCATGATACAAGCCATGTTAGTATTCCTCTCTAGGAATCCAAACAAGTACTCTGTAGTTTTGATTCCACTCGGGACATAATGGCTCTTTTATATTTCCATCTATCCACCTCCCTTCATTTTTATGAATTCGACTACTATTTTATTGCTACATAATTCCAATATGGTGATTGGACAAGAAATCCACATACCATGTGGAAGAGATTTTGTGTTATCGAATAGATTAATAGTGAGGCATGACTTGTTTCCAATGTATCGACTAAAAATATTAACCACCGCTCTTCTTTACTCTCGGAGTTGAAAATTAGATCTCCACCCGTCCATCCTCAAACATTGCATGACATCCACCATTCAAGTGCGATGAGTGATTTCATCCTTTGTGTTATGTGATTTTGCCTTTGCAACACTAGAAGGCGTACTCGCAGCTACCAATATGGTGAGTGCACTAGACAAGAGAAATGATTCTTGTTGCCACCATTTTTTGTGTGCTGATCAATGATTAATTCAATCGATGCCTTGATTTTGACATTTACCTTGTGATGGTGTATTGATTGGGTGAAATTTTCCCCACTCAATAAATTTTCACTACCCCTTTGTTCCAAGAGAACCCTTTGTTGGCTAAAGAGTCTACCACTATATTAAGATTTCTCTTAATATGATATAGCTCTACCTTTCAAATTTTCAGTAAAAGGAGCTTGATTTTGACGCAAAAATAGAATTAAGGTTTTCTCGTAGCTTCCTTACTACTTTTCTTAAAGACTGTTTAATTACAATCCACGAATAGTTGAAGACTATCAAATGATGAATTGCTTTCGTTTAGAGCCGCTTTCAATCCTTTCCATAACACTAAAGCACCGAGCCCGATTGTTTGAAGTCAGAGTCCCGCAGGCTGCAGCAACTTTGAATCCCTCTGTCTTCATCGAGGTGAAAGTGTAACTCCTCCCACTCCTACGATCGCAACGAATGAGTGAAGGTCATAAACCAAGGGATTAAAAAACCCAAGGGTTTATTAATATTATAAAAACCCAAGGATTAAATATTTATACAACCGTAGTGGATTGATACAAACCAAGGGATTAATATTATAAACCCAAGGGCGTTAATATTAAACCTAAGGGATTATGAACTCAGTGCTTTCAATATTCAACCTAATATGGTAAATCCTGAAGATGAAGTCTAATATAATCAACCCTAATATTAAACCTTAATATTATAAACCCAATATGAAACCCAACAATATAAACCCTAAGCTTTTGTAATGTCGTGATTCGAAATTGAATAGATTGTAGTGGTAATATAACATATCAGATGACAATGTACGTATGTGATTGATTGTCATATTGCAACAACATTTTTCATAATGCTGACGCTAGTATATATTATTAGTACTCATCTCAAACACTCGCAATATCAAATCCTATCGTGAGTGTCAAAGTGCGATGTTGAAAACAATTGCACCCAATGTAATGTTTTCGACAAATGATCATCAAATCGTGTGTCACACTCGCAACAAAGTTTGTCAAGCAACGCAACATTTGATAGATTTATGCACCATTCAAACGACTCGCAACTGTTAAACCCTAATGGTATAAACCCCAACATTATAAAACCAATATTATAAACCATAACATTAAAAACCAATATTATAAACATTATATTAAACCAAATATTATGCAAAATTGTAATATTAAACCCAAGATTATGCAACCCATAAATATTAAAACCTTAATTTTGTAATCTCTGAATGCAACTTTCGACAAAGTGCAACAATAATGTAACATTCCAACAATGATTTTCTTATAGCTCCTACACTAAAATTATTTAGCTCCAAGACATTTTTCAAGAATGACTCACATAAGTGACATATCAATCTTCGTGCATATATCAAGGGCAACTATATGCAAATATTAAATAAAATTTTCAAATTTTTCCACATGAATATTTTTCTCAACTAGAATGCATATTTGAAGGCATAAGACTTTTTAAGCTCGTAACACTTTGTGGATATTACACTTTAAAGTATTGGGAAATCTAATTGGGTAATGCATGCTAGTTGATTTTAGTACAACACTCTTTCCAATAGGTCATTGTGCCCCTAAGAGAAAAAAACCAAAATGAATTAATTCTTAGCCAGCTTCTTATCGTGCGTAAATCACCTGGTTGTTAATGCAAGTCTTCAACAGTTGCAGGTGCATTTTCATGGATACTCCGTTTAAAAAAATGGAAGTTATTCTCAGTGGTTACGCTGACACATAATCATGTTCAACAACAAAAATCGAAATCGAGGATGGCTTCTAAACCTATGGTCAAAATATCAAAGTAGATGCAAACCATAGTCATGCATTTCAACATTAAAAATATATGAATACAACCAATCAACGGGTGAATGCATGATCTCGAATATGGGAAAAATATTTATTGCTATGCTAGTCCCTCATTAGTATTAAAAATGTGTGATTAGGATCGTCTTCAAGTTAAGAATTTGTGAAGGAATTTATGTGTCAAGTTTCATGTGTCTTTCGATGATCAAATTATGAGTTAATTATATTTTAAAATCATATACAACAAATGAAATGCAAAAAAATAACACACAACAATCACATAATACCATGGGTGATAACGAAGTTCACTCCCTCCTCGATTACATTTCCATGGGCCTCGCTTCATCTATTTACGTGAACCCGTATTGCTCCAATGGATTTGAAGCCTACTCCATTGGCTTTCCGAACACCCAAAAAACCCCCAAAAATGACTATTCTAATTTCTAAAATTTATTTCCGCTGATCATCTAGGCTTTACCTCTCCCATCCGGTGGCCATGGGCTTGTTTAATCTCCAAAGTGACAAAAAAACTTTTCGTAAGGGGATCCAATGCCTCTACAAACTATACCAATGTGTTCATAACATAAAATACATCTAAAAATGACCTCTTCTCAACCAATATTGGTCTTCGGCCTAATCCGGGCATGGCCTTCCCTCCTCTGCGTGGCCCTCGGCTTCAAAATTATTCAAGGTGGAAAACCTCAGTACACGCTCCTCTACCTTTGTAAGTTGTTTGAAAGGGATTAATAGCATAAAAATCTACTAATAATTACTCTTCCTAAGCCAAAATTGGCCTAAAATTTCAAGATAGAGCCTCATTCAATTTTTCCTAGTAAATCTCGCCTCTTAAAACTAGAGAAGCTCCAAAGCGCTAGCTCGCTAAAGTTTGTAATTCTAATCGAATTTAGATGCCTCCAAAATTTTTGTCCTATTAAGTTGAGGCTTTAACTAGTGTGAAGTGACACTTAAGGGCTGATAAGGCCACGCTTTAATGCACACTCAAGTGCATTTTGTGGGAGCGCCTGTGAGTGAGGTCATGTGGTGAGGTCTTATAAGAAGAGGGTTGGCCTCGTGGGCTGGGTCTCCCGTTCCGCCATCGAAGAATCCGTTGCACTTTAAATAAAATTATGGGGCCAAATCTGTCACAATTTCTCCTCGCAACCCATCAGTAGGGCACGCAGCCAGTGTGCAGGGAGGCTTCAAGCCCGACTCCGACCTCCACTCTTGCTCATACAATTTTTTCCCATATTAAAACGCGTTATAAATTTGCGCATATGATATATAGTGTGTGCCTCCACCATTTAATATAAACCTTTGAAATGTGAAATCAGAATTTCACTTTAAATGCGTTCCAAGATATATAAACCTCGCACCAGTGGTTAGTGCGTATCTTTGGATTGTAAAGTTCAACCACCATCATATTCTGGGAATTGGCTCTCCCAAGAAAAATGTACAACCAAAAATCAACTTTATAAGAACCAATAGGATTCAAGATGATGATGTCAACCATGGGGGATGATTCACCATTTTTTAAGTAAAAGGGTGAAAAGATTAAAAAAATAATAAAACATACTACTTTTTCAACTCAAGCATTTTCAACTTTAGTTTCCCAAAGTGCTTTTACTCAAATTTTGAGCCAGGAGTACTACGTTGGATGAGAAATTTAATTTCTCATCCAAGGAGTACATAGCAGCATACTTTTGATGGGAACCTCGCCATGACACAAAAATTAGAAATACATGAAAAACGTGGATTGCAATCACGTTTTCCATGTATTTTTCATTTTTTCGTGTAGCAAGATCCATCGAAAATATGCAACATGGGTACTCCTTGGATGATGAATTAAATTTCGCGATCCAACGAGTCCTCCCGCTCGAAATTTCCGAGTAAAAACTTTGGGAGATAAATTGAAAATACGAGTTGAAAAAGTAAGTTTTTTCTTTTTTCCTCTAAAGTTTCGATGATGTAATCAAATCTTGTTTTATTTTTTTCTACTATTATTTTATAATTTTCCTTAGGGAGGCGCATTCCCAGACCTCAAAATTCCCCTAATTTGAAATCTCAAACTTTCGGCATGGTTTGTTAATCTCGCATATGAAATATATATGCTGAAAATTAATATTAAGGTTTGAATTTAATAATCAAATATATATATATATATATATAATCCAACCTTAATACATAAAAATAATTCCAACACATAAATTCACTGCTAAACCCAAATTCAACCTCGAGGACATCGCAAATTTTCACCTTCTCAAACCAAACTCGGGTGAATCCTTTAGAGACACTTGTCAATAGCCCTATCGAGAAAGAAAAACCGAAGAAGATTCACCGTACGCTCGACCGGGCTACCAAGTCATCACTCGCACCTCGTCTCCGCAATAAATTTTGCTTGTTCTGAAACGACGATCAACAAACTATAAATTCTTCATACGAACTCGCTTTCTCGACGAAATGAGTCACGTTCGGATTCTTGGCGATTGGTTGAGTCGCTCGTGCTCCTTGTGCTTTGGTGCAATTATGAACACCTCTTAATTTTGGACAATTTTTCGCCTCTAATCCGTATTTTGATCACTCCTTTCCATTGACATGAGATAACAAAAGTTTGTTATCCTCACGAGATATGACACTCTTATGTTTCCCAAGCTCCATCATCTCGATTACATCTTTTGGAAAAATCGCCACGACAACCACTTGGGTCTGCATGGACATGCTCATGCTCGCAAAATGGCTCGGCTCTTCAAACCAATGTTCCTCCTCCTTTGCCGTTGACCCAATCCAACACTTGTTGGCTATTTTCCGAGTGATATAAAACTTTTTTGTACCAAATTGATTCCTCGTGCTTCGAAAACTAACCGATTGCTTTCCCACCGAGAATCATGTCCCTCCTTTTCACAAACATGCATTCGATGCAGCTTCTCTCCAAACCACTTTTGAAACTAAGCCCATCTCAGAGTGAACTATATGCAAATGAGAGTTCCAAACACTGCGACAATGTACAGGGAAGCAATGACCATTCTTTTAAATCCATGGTTCCAAAATTCCACATATGGAAGAATGCATTCACCATCTTCCTCTCTTCTCGGGCATCAACACATAAATATACTGGCCTACAAATGGTCGCAAACTCTGACATCTTGTCACAAACACAACCATCAATCCGAAAAACACATCATGCAAGAAACATAACTTGAAGACATATCCCCTTGCCTCCTTAAAAGCAAAAATTTCGCATCATGTGAAAATCGCCATGTACTTTCGTTACAAAACTTGAACCGTCACACTCATCAACCAAACACAAAGCTCTGACAAACACTGTCTCTTCAAACGACTCAACTCTCAAGTCAAGCATAGGCATGTGTAATACTTCTGACGATTCTTTTTCCCAAAACGAAAATAGAACTTTCACATTTCATGAAACACTTCATCAACATCTCCATTTTCATCTTTGGAGACCAAATCAACTCTTTCCAAGCGGATATGGACATGCATGTAACACACAATCGACCAACACAAGTCAACACTCGCTCATGTGAACGATCAACACTCTCAATTTGACAACACACAAGCATAAACAAATAAACTCGACCAACGCAAGTCACATTTACTTCCAGTGCATGTTCAAGCATAATGAAACCATAAAAATTCCACCGTTCATACACACAAACTCTCATGCATTTAGACAATTTTCTAACTCTCTCACAAGTACAATCATAAGTACAAGAACCCCATTCTTATGTACATGTACTTAAAGCTCGAAATGAACAAATTTTGCCGCAATAAAGTGAGTCAATGTAACTCCACTTTAAAACACATTCCCGCCGCAGAACATACAACTTTTCATTCCACTGGAAAAGAAATGCATCAACTCCTCAAAAGTACATGCAAACGCTGACCGATAAGCAACCCAACCATCTCTCTACCAAACCATTTAAATGGAACTTCTCTTCTGCCTGCACATCATCATCATGTGAATCATCTGGACCCACATTAATGATGGAATCTTCTTTTCCATTATTTTTGTTCTCTTTCTCCACCTCCTTCAACATGCGTGGATGACTTAGTCGGATAAGCAAAGTCCAACACCTATCTACAAGATAGAGCCTCTGCTTTATGTGGAAAATGAGTGCATTGCATCTTCTTTTTAACATGGGTTTCTTTTTCCAATGGACCTTTGGCTTGCTACCTCCTTTGCTTTAAAAGTTTCATGTGCATGGCTATCTTCTTCCAACACTTCGAAATCATTGTAAGGTTATCCAAACCACAAAATGAAAACACAAATTTTCAACAAATATTATGTGATAATTTTCCATGTTTATCATAATTCAGAAAGAAACTTGATTAAAAGCAAGATCTCATACCTTGAACTTTCTTGTACTCCTGTCAGGCCTCTCTTTGAGGAGTGTGAATTTGATGAGGTGTTGCGCTATCTCTCGTAATCACCAAAAATGCATCCAACGAAATTTAGAGCTTATCAACATCCTCTTGTTCACCATTCTCATGGCCGCATGCCTACGAGCACCTTCTTAATAAAAATGTGTGATTATGATCGTCTCAAGTTAACCATTTATGAAGGGATTTATGCGACAAGTTTCATGTATATTTGGATGATGATCATGAGTTAATTAGATTTTAAAAACTCATATACAAAAAATGAAATGTAGAGAAATAACACACACAACAATCACATATACCATGGATGATAACACTTTCACCCCTCCCGGGCTACATCTCCATGGACCTCGCTTCAACCAGTCTAGGCCCTCTTGGGATTAAGATTAAAATTTATGTTTACATGCACTTGTAGAGCTCCAATAGGATTTTAAGCCTCGCCTCCATTGGCTTCGAAAACACCCAAAAACAAAATGATTATTCAATCTCTCAAATTGGTTTTCGCAAACTCACGAGGCTCGCACTTCTCCCATCTTGGTGGGCCATGGGTGGCTTGTTTAATCTCCAAAGTGACAAAACACTTTTTAGTAAAGGCGGCTCCAACACCTCCGGAAACTATACCACCGTGTTCATAAAATCAAATAAATTCCAAAATGACTCCTCTTGAGCCAATATTAGTCTTCATCCGATATGGGTATGGTCTTCCCTCGTGGTGGCCCCCGCTTCAAGCTATTCCAATGGATTCGCAGCATGCTAATATGCTAAGAATGACTCTTCCCTAAGCCAAAATTGGTTAAAAATTGCTCAAGGTAGGCCTCATTCAATTTTTTCCCTCAGTAACCGGCCTCTAAAACTCGGAGAAGTCTGCCAAGCAGGCTCCGCTGCAAAGTTGGAAATTCCGTCAAATTTGGGGATGCCTCCAAGATTGTCGCTGTATGATGAATCTCGGTAATCCGGTGCAAATTATCGTAATTGCCGTATTGTGCAAAATTTTGTATTTAAGCTCGGGAAGCACCGCGCAAGTGTGTTTCCGGATCCGGATCTATACCGGCTCGTGTATATTATTGTCAGCTATTGTCGTAAAACCATATAACTATAGATTCTAGCGCATGTGGATGCGAGACGAATTAACTCCCACGCGCAACAAGGTAATCGAGGATCACACACCCAGCGCAGCTCCGCTTTGCTCTACCTCATCCTTTCGGTGGTGCGAGTAACTCGTTCCAACACCCACCCATACTACTTTGGAAGTAGAGACTTTGACTCGTGCAAGAAGGTCACTATCGAAAGGCGGCCAATAGTATAGGGGGTTTGTTGGCAAACCTCTGCACACCGAACCTCGAAGGAAGACCCCGAGCCAAAAAATGGTTCCATTTCCTGGGACCTAGAAGAATTATGAGGAAGGCGTGATCCTCGCACTCCACAAGAAAATACCGAAGATCTATCACAGTAAAGCGAATGAACGCTACCTCGAGGAGAGTACAACACGGAAAGCGCAAGTATTATCGACCCACCTTAGGAAAGAATCACTTTGTCCTTAGCTCCACCGAGGAGAGTAACGACGCCAGTGTTTGTTAGTGCTTGCGTGGAGAGCGAGCCTCTCGACCGCAGCCTCGTTAGAAGGAGATAAGGCAACACACCTGAGATCACCTCACCTTTCATGGGCACAACCGATGAAAACATGGGATCATCCTTGGTCTCATGGCCGACTTCGGTATGCACGGCGTCGTGTGGTGAACGAGACTCGTGAAAAGAGCAGAAGTTGTCCTTGGCCTTTGAAGACAGAGGCCGGATTGGTATATGTGGTACATATCTCAAAACTCGAAGCACATCCCTTCAAAATATTAAGGATGCCCCAAAACAATAGTTTCTAAGCACAAAGCTCGTACTCACGAGCGGTAGCAGTGCGGCAAAAGACTTCAAGCAAGGTACGTCCGAAAGCAGTCGTGGGAGGTCAACCAACGATCGAAGGAAGCAATTAGGGAAGGAGTGGTTCAAGCATGTACGATGTACAACACATGGAATGGTTCGGTCGCTATGTTGCCATACCTCATTTACGCATACCAATGGGCCAACCGTACCTTTCGAGCCGCAGAAAAGTTTCCCTCGAAGCTACCACAGCCTGTCGCACCCAAGGATGACACGCTGGGGGGAGTACAATAGATTCAAGAGTAGCTTAGATGCCAAGGCATGGAAAATGCAGCAGGCTTGTGGAAAGAATGGGAAAAAGGAGTTAGCACACGTACCTTTGGTGCATACTTGATGTCAAAGTGTTTTTTCCATACCAAGCACCAAAGTGTCCCCCGTTGGCGGACATTTACCTTCGCACAGTGTGACCTAGTCCACTGCGTGCCCTGACATACGCGACTGCGCGCGCATGGTGCGATGACTCACGCGTGGGCGTGACTACATGATACGACCCAGATGCAGCCTAAGGAGCATGGGTGATCTCAAGCAAAAATGGTGTAGGTTACACCGATTAGTAGGGCACAATGAGTAGAACGGTCGCACATATGAATCCATCGGCAGATCAAAGGAAAACCTCTATAGGAAGTGTCAGCCGATCCCGTACGTCGCCCATCCCGCGATTTCCTCGGTGGCTCCCCGGCGCGAGGTGTAGGGGAGTGTCGGAGGAAGCGCCAGGATTCGTGGCCTGGGGTAGATGATCTCACTATAACTATGGAGAGATGTGGCATCATCGCAAGGACTACCCAAATCCCACTAGGAAACTCCCCGCAACACATTACCTGGTAGCCGTGACCGATGAGATCGAAGATTGCCTAATTTTAATAAAAGTCCAAGATGTAGGAAAAACAACCCACCCCCTATGAAGAATGTGCAAAGGGTTAAAACCAAGCTACGCAATGGGATGGTCACCTGCCAGGAGCAAGGGAGAAGCGCACTTCATAGAACAAGCATCGCAGCGTGCTCGCGCTAGCCTCCTCGGCACCTCGAGAGAGAAGAGATTGAGCCCTTTCTAGACCCGCATGCTTGAAAACTGCCGCGTAACCAACCTACCGTAGAAAACTCTTTCTCAAGTATTATTGCATAGTTGCGCAACCCGGCGAACACCATTCCCGAGACCCGAGGTGTCCACCTGCCTATATGGCCACAAGAAACACACCGGCATTTCGAGAAAGCGTGCTGATCGTTACGTATTGGCGACTACGAGATGGACCCGTTATTCTCGATTTGCCGAATGCGAACGTACTTCACCAGACAGTGGTACATGGCAACGAATGGGTGAACCGTAAGTTGGAATGGTACACTATCCAAACTGCTGTGCACGTGAATCAACCGAAGATCATCCCGCTAGGATTCAAGCTGCTAAGAGTCATGCCTAGATATCAGCAGAGTAAAAGTCCTAGATCGTACTTTGGAGGTCATCGAAATCGTGGAAGATGCAGCATCCGTACGCTACACTACTTGCGACCGGCCACAGCACATGGGGGGTGTCATCAATCTCAAAAGCTGCAACACATGGTAGGTTTGATGGTACACACGTGTATATACTACCAATGATCCACGTGCTAGAAAGGCACGCGTATACGTAACTGTGCAAGCGACCCGGATGGACTCAGACCACATTTGCAGCATTGACTCACACAGGATGAAGACAAGATGAAACCCAAGCGATGTGACGAGACATTTCTGGAGGGAGACAGTGAATGTTGTCTTTGATGCTGATGAGGAACCAGAAAATTGGAAAAACCTGTCACATGAGGTTTTCGCGCGCGACCGCGGCCGCAAGAACTATTGTGCTTCTCCTCCAAGGTAAGAGATCCACCCCACTTCGAAGGAGGCCGCAGGGTAACCCAGGGAATTCCTAAGAACATCGCAGGAGAGCTGGGGTGCCAAGAGAACGATGACTCGGGCCCTTAATCCGGCAATGCGCGGACACCCGAAAGCGCTGGTGGGACACCCACAAGAAAGCATTCTTGGATTAGGAATCGTGCTGAGCAAGGATGCTTCTGCAGGCTCGCCCTCCAGCACTCGACATACACACTAGGTGTGCTCGAACCTCGGGACCCCCGCGCACATTCCGCATGTCCGGATGACCAAATGGCTTCGATCGAACCACAGAAGACGGTCCATCTCATTTTTCCCTCATGCCTTTGGGTCTTATCTCTGCCGCTTGGTACTTAGATGCGGAATTGCACCAAAGCACTCAGCCATCGGGAAACGCTGAAAGTGAGGACTTTGTTGGAACATTCGTATCGATTGGAGATAGAGATGCTCGAGGAAGCCTCCTCGCAAGACATCGATGCGTTTGTCTTTAAGAATCTCGTCGACCAGGCCGACCGCCTCAACTACTCCCGACATGGGACACATTTCGCACGCAAGTCATATTTGCTCAATTTTTGGAGCTTTGGTGATTGATAAGGACTGCAGGATAATCCTCACAACATTTCCATCTTGGAATCGAGGAGAATGCGCGTCGCTGGCTACTGTCATAGAATATTGATGTAACGTAGCCTCTTAAGTTGCATGACGATGAAGATAGGGACGCGAGGAACACCCTAAGCCGGCTGAGATTAGAGACTATTGGAATGTAGGGGACCGAGCAAACTCGCGCACACTCACGAATCATCGTGACCTTATTCTCCACAAAGTTCTCTCGAGCCACAAGGGCATCACCGGTGGGACCTCTGGGACATGCCATATCACTTTGAAACATGAGGTGCGCATCATGCAGGGCCTTACCGACCGAATCCTAAATACATGAAAAAGGTCAAGGAAGAGCCGGGATAAAATGCTTGTCGCAGTATCATCGAACCACTGGAAAGCGACAGTATTGGTAAGTCTAATGGTCATCCAGAAAAGAAGACCAAGGGGGAAATAAGCATTTGCATGGATTTACATAAGTCAAATTACGCCTATGACCATGACCCCTTTCCTACACTCTCTCTCCGACTTGTCCTCGATAGCATGCGCCTTTAAAGGAGGCCTATTCCTTCATCGATGGCTCTCGTGATACCACCGCATCCGAATTGCTTCCCAGTCTCCGAAGATCACCAGAAGACTACGTTTCGCGTATTGAATGCGGTCCTTCCGCATATGGTCATGCCCTTTGGTCTAAAAACGCACTCGCCATTTTTTCAAGGGTCGTAGTTGCCATATTCAAAGGAGTTGGTCTCATAAGTTCCCGGAGGTTTATTTCAATGATTGGACTCATGGCTTTGCCGCAAAGGAACATGTCTCAAATCTGCAACTAATGTTGGATGCGCAGTTGGGAAGCACCAGATTTCCTCGAATACTAAGAAGTCTCGCCTTCCGTGTGCCATTTTGGAATCTCGCGTCTGACACGTCAGTTTCAAGCCCAAGAGATCTACAGTGGCTGATCCCGTGAAGGTAGTCGTACTATAAAACTTGGCAATCTCCACAATAGAGAAACAACCGCGAGTATATTCTTTGGACACACTCAATGTCAGTATGTGAGGTCATGTCTGTGGGTACGCCCTAGATAACAACGCCTATGGAAAAGCTACTAAAAAAAGGATGATTTCTTTCTTTTGGGATGATGAATGCCTGAAGAGCTTTGAACTCGCCCAAAGAGAATATGATCTCTACCCCCATACTAATATTTCCGATTGGTCAAAGGAATTTCATGTACATGTGGATGCTGATGTCAGTGAATCACCTTGGAAGTTGTTCTCACTCAACCTGTAGAAGGAGAGTATCGATCACCCGATTGCCTTTCATGCAGTTGCAAACTCTCAGCGCCGCGTAACAAAACTACTCCACCACCGACGTGCGAAGGATTGGCTATGGCCTGCCGCTGCCACAAAAATATCGACACTATCTACTCGGGTGGACACTTTAAAATGTTCACTAATCATTTGGCTTTTAAAATACCTGAGTCAACAAGCTCCGTGTCCGGGGAAGATTTGTCACTGGCCGTTGTTACCATGTGAAATGATGATTTTTGAGATCATCGTTAAGCCCTCGACAGGTTGGAATGCAGCCCGCATCATCCGCCTCGCATTGAAACTGAAGGGAAGAACCTACTACAGTTTCGGACGAAGGCCTGGTTAGACGCACAACGATTTACCAACAGTGGTGGTTGATGCACACTTTGTTGATATCATTGAGTTCCTCACTGGCTGGAAGCGTGGCCCCGATTGGGCATTTGGGCACAACAGTAAGAAGGAATTAGTTACTCTGCGTCGAACTTTACTGTCCTCGCCGCTTAGTTATACGAGTTAAGTGCCGAAGAAGCAGGTGTGAGCTACGCAGTATATGTCCCTAGAACATGAACGGCGCCCGTCGTTGTTGGAAGCGGGGAAGCACACGAAGGTGTCGCAGGAGGGCATCGTGTAGGACGTGCAACGCGCGGTCAAAATATTTTGAGGGCTAGATTATGGTGGCCTCACTTTTCATCAACATTCTTACAACTATTGTCGATCTTGTGATACCTACTAGTCGCACAGACAAACTTCCTTCATGCCGAGATGAGATGCCTTTATAGCTCTCTAAGTGGTCTGACAGACTCTTTCGACAAATGGTCCATTGATTTTATAAGACCCATCAATCCGCCAAGAAAAGAAACATGGTGCATGCTACATTATCACCGCCACTAACTACGTCACTCAATGCGCTACGAGGCTACGAAGCGAGATCGCGACTGCTGACACTCATTGCACATTTCATCTTTCAAAGCAGTATCCCGACCGTGTTTCGTCGCCTCAAAAATCCTAATGAGTGAAAAGGTACACACTGCGTCAACCAAACGATTCAAGCTCTGAATTAGGACACCCTAATCCACCACTGTGAAGAGTACCGCCATACCACCTCGTAGGAGAAATCGTGGTGAGCATGCAGCGAACAAAATTTCTGGAATAGACATTAATTAAGGTTTGCAATGCCGTATCAGTGACTAGGATGTTCACATTCCACTTTGTTCTCAGTGCCTACCAAAATGACTCAGCAAGCAAGCTAACAAGAAGAACTCCTTCTCCGGACAGTGTACTCATGGCAAAGATGCCATTATGCCCATTGAATACGGCGAGCCTTGAAGCCTACACATCACAACATTTACCAATATGGTGCACCTGGTATATTTCATAGAGGAGCGTCTTCGCACAACTTGTATCTCCGGAGGAAATATTGGTTTACAGCTAATTTTCATCACATGGTTCGTAAGGCTCATGAAAAAGCATGGCTTGACCAACATATTCACCCAAAGACGTGCCTACTCGGCAGTGACCTTATCCTTTTATACGACGACAGCCCACTGTAAAAGACATCCAGAAAATTCTGGCAAGTATTGGCTTGGTCCCCACAGGCACTGGAAAGGAAATCACGACGTGGAGCGCTCCAACTTAGCTACGTGGAGAGACACTCGACTTTCAGAGCCATTTGTCAATGCAGCTCGACCTAAGCCTCATTTCCAGCTTTCAATGACTATATGACGTTAGCCGCATGACTCCTGTGATGAGTCACAAGATCAGTGCCGACCGTTGGAATAGGGTCTCCGAACAAGCCGCGAAAACATGGTCCATTTCTCGATATTTTTTATTAGATTGTAATGTAGGCTGGAGGGTTTTGTGTCTCAAAGCCCCGAAAGCCACTGTATTGGGTAAAAGGGAAAACTGTGTGGTCTAAAAACCACGCGTTTTCTGACCACAGGGAAGATTGTGGCCAGATCGTGTAAATAGAGGACCATTTTTGTATTGCAAGGTAGGCTATGGTGAGCAATTGATGCTACACTGCGATTTAAGCTATCTGCTTGCTTTTGAACATGACTCCGCCGGGATTTCGCAGTGCGGCGAGATCTCAAGTCTCAGCCTGTGCGCATCTTGTTGCTATGTGCGCCGCTGGGAAGGGAACTGTAAGGAAGATTGACGAGCTCAATGAATAAGAAGGAGCTTAATAGTAGAACCGAATCTAAGTGAGTAATCTCGAGCGTAATTTTCGTCAATCGTGCGTATCGTGTATTTTCATCTTTAAGCCGTGGAAGATGTGCAGTGTGCTTTGGGATCCGGATCTATTCTCAGCTTTCCGTATACATATCGATGTTGTTGTCGTAAAACCACACTATACGCATCTAGCGCACGGGATGCGCACAAAGAGACTCCACTAACCCGCGGTAACAAGGTAATCGAGGACTGCAGACCTGAAGCGCAGCCTCTGCCGCTTTCACTCCTTTTCTTTTCTCGAAAAAGCGAAAGCCTGGGCTCCAACACCCACCCATACTACTTCGAGTGAGACTTTGACTCGCACAAGAAGGTCACCGCCGTCGAAAGGGCAAGTAGTATAGGGGTTTTTTGGCAAACCATGCGCATCGAACTCCGGGTCGTGACCCCTCGAGCCAACACTACGTATGGAGCAACATGTACCCTCGTCAATGTGTGCAAAACACGCAAAAGGTGCGCAGCTGCAACTTTACATTTAGAACAGCAGGTACATTTGCATGGTATCAATGACTTTGACTCACATTGTCACTTGCTCAATACTTTTGCAGCAGGAGAACGATAGCACATTATGAGGATACAAAGAGAAACACCTTCTTTAGCCAATTCGATAAATTTCAAACAAAAGGGTTTAGTGAGAGAACATCGAGGACTTCCACTGAATATAAGGGTAATTGATATTCCGCAGGGAACAAAGGATTGATCTTCTTCCTTTCGTGTACTTTAAAGGATAACATCCTGCACATGAAGTTTCACGTTTTGGAACCTCCGATCTCACTGGAGAAGGCATTCGTGATGGCTAAGAAGAAAATTGAATGTAAAATTATGTCGACAAGTGAAGCCTACCACTCACTTCTATAAAGAGGGAAGTGTTGCTACTCCTAGATTTCCACAACTCCACAAGGTTGACACCACAACACGAAGAAAGTAGCAAAAGGGCTTTTGCTATAGTTTTGTGCATAGGAAAATACACTAAAGGTCATAAGTAAGTGTCAGAGAAGAAATTATTTTATATAGATTGTAGAAGAGTGAAGAAGAAATGAACAAGAAGAGGATATACACCAGTGAACCAACCCTGTAGAAGAGGAAGAAATGAGTTTCACAGATCGCACGCACTCGCAGGAATTACCACTCCTCAAACTCTTTAAGATAGAAGGACACATCATGAAGAAAAATGCAATAGAGTTGATTGATCCGTAGTACCCATAATTTTATCTCATTGTACAGGTAGCCAAGCGAAATCTGAATTTGTTTCCTATACCCAACACTAGAATGTCAAGTGATTGCTGCAAATGGAGTGAACTATAAATTTCCTTCCGGACAACGCCATAATATCAAGCTAACCATGGGGGAATATGTATTGAATAGTCCAATGCTTTCCATTCCTATGGGAGGTGTTGATGTAAATGTACTAGGAGTACAATGGCTACAATTCCTTTGGGGACGTACTAGCTTTTAATTTTCAAGCATCCTTTTCTTGAAAATTTTTTTCAGTAGGAAAGTTGAAATCGAATTGGCTGGGTATCGCAGAAGCCAGTGAAAGAAAATAATTCCTCTAGAGTCAGTCATGAGAAAAGCTTCTAAAGAAAGAATACTAACCAGGCATAATTGCCATGGGTCAATTATGCTCACCAGGAAGTTCCAACATCAAAATCATCTATTTCTGCATAGCTCCAAAAAGTCTCCGATCACCGTCCAAGGTTTTTGAAACTCCCAAAGGACTCCCACCTATTCGTGATCATGATCATGATATTCATTTGATTCCAAAGTAGGCGTTCCTCCAAACATCAGTGCCTTATAGATATCCTTATGTCCAAAAGATGACGAAATTCCACGTATGATTGCAAAAATGTTAGAGGCCGGGTAGCAATCCAACCTAGCCAAAGTTCTTTATCTTCAGCTCTTTCGTAGTATTGGTACACAAGAAGGATGGATCATGGTGCATGTGTCCGGATTATAGGGAAGCCCAATAAGCTCACCATTAAAGATAAATTTCCCATTCCTATGATTGATGAATTATTGATGACACCACATGGAGCAATTTATTTTACCAAGTTGGATCTTCTATTCAGGATATCATCAAATTAGAATGAACACCGAAGATATTCTCGACATCTTTCGAACTCATGAGGGTCATTATGAATTTTTGGTCATGCCTTTTGGCCTTTACCAATGCACCTTCTACATTTCAAGGCTTAATGAGATATCCATTTTCAAATCCCTTCCCCTTAGTAATATTTGTGCTAGTATTTTGGATGACATACTAATCTACAAAAGGTCTTGGAAGGATCATGTCTCAACATGCTGATAGTGGTGCTCAACTATCGCAGGAGAAACAATTAGATGCAAATGTCATCCATATGTTTCTCTGGAGCACAAGAGGTGGAATAGACTGGGTCATGGTTATATCTCGACTGAGGGTGTTAAGGTAGACCCTAACAAAATTAAAGCCATTACAGAATGGAAAGTCCCCACAAACCATAAAAGCGAAGCAAGTGGTGATTTCTCGGTTAACAAGGGTATTATCACAAGTTTGTTAAGAATTATGGGAGACAGCAAGACTCTAAAAAAATTATTGAAGAAATATGGATTTTCTGTGGACTCTCAAGCAACTAAGGTCTTTGAACATATTAAAGAGTCAGTTGTGCCTAGCACCGGTCTTGGCTACGCTCTGCGTACTTCACAAAACCTTTATCAGGAAAACGTGGCTGCCTCGGAAATGGAATTGGTGTTGTTTTAATGCAAGAAGGAAGACCCATTTCTTTTGAGAGTCATCCACCCAAAGGGAAAGTATTTGCAGCAGCTATTTATGAGAAAGAATTGTTAGCAATACTACATGCACTAAAGAAATGGCAAACTTACCTAATGGGAAGACACTTCAAGGTAAAAACTAATCAAGATAGTCTTAAAGCACTTTTTGCAGAGAGACTATCTTTCGAGAGAGCAACAAAAATGGGTCACAAAGATGTTGGGTTATGACTTTGAAATAATCTACAAAAAAAGGGAAGAATTGCTTTTGTAAGCTATTTTCTATTATCCAACCGATTGATAATCAAGCAAGGGATGAATGGAAGAAGGAGACAGAAGTGTGGACACTCATTCAAAAGTCGCATCAAGATCCTAGTACATCCGCTACATTTAGTTGGAAAAAATGATTCCTTATGGTAGAAAGATCACTTATATCTTTGTAAGAATTCCAAACCAAAAACAAAAGATTCTTTTTGAATTGTACACTTCTCCTTTAGGAGGATATTAAGGATTTTAAAAAAATTACCACATGGTGAAGAAAGAATTTTTTTGGGATGGCCTTAAATATAATATTCAAAAGTTTGTGGCGGAATGTTTGATTTTCCAGATATAATAAAGTTGAGACAATTAAGACCCCGGGTCTTCTCTACATCCTTTATCTATTCCAAGTCAACTTTGGGAGGAGATTTCAATGGATTTTATCACAAGCTCATTTCCAAGTCCAAAGGAAAGAGTGTCATCATGGTGGTAATTGATAGATTTACCAAGTATGCACCCTTTGTGCATTATCTCATCCATTTAAAGCAAGTACAGGCTGCTACTACATTTATGGACACAATTAAAAAGCTACATGGAAACCTAAGGGTTTATTAGGAGTGGCAAAGATCCCATATTTAATGGAAATTTTTGGACGAAGTTATTTTCTTGTTTGGGTACTCAATTAGCTCATAGCTCATCTTATCATCATCAATCCGATGGTCAAACTCGAGATAGTAAATAAAAGTTTGGAAGGATATCTTCGTTTTTTTGTATCTCGATAAAACAAACACAATGGGTCAAGTGGTTACCTCTCGTTGAATGGTGGTATAACACTTCCTTCCATACCGCAGCAGAAAAATGACCCCATTTATGGAACTTTATGGAGTATTATCCACCGTCCATCACATCATCTTTAAGAGAAAAACTCAAAATCTCAAGCAAGAAGATCACATCGAGCATCAATAAGAAGTTCTTACTCTTAAAGGATAACCTAAATTTGGCACAAAATCGAATGTCCCTCAAGCAAGCTAAGAAGGATAATAAATTATCGCCAAAGTACTATGGTCCTTACAAGGTGTTGTAAAAGATTGCTATTATGGAATACAAATTGGAGCTATCGCTCTCTTCACGATATCAGATCTGCTTTCCATTTTTCATGCTTAAAGAAGGTTATAGGTGAAAATATCTCCAGCTCAAAACAATATTGCGAGAACTTTGATGAGGAAGGAAAAATCATATTGGAAACTCGAAGCGGTCACTAAACGAGAACTTGACAACTATGAAATCAATAAATTGTAGTATCTCATCAAGTGGAAGTGACTTACCCACCCAATATTCTACATGGGAGGATGATAATTTTATATGTAAGCACCCGTAGGCTACTCAAGCATTGAGGACAACACTTTTTTTGAGGGCGCATGTTAGGTCCCTATATTACTAGTATAGTCCCCTTATTGTTGTTAGTGTAACTTTATTATTATTATTAGACTATAACCCCCATATTGTTATTATTGTGCCCTTAAATTATTATTGTTAGTTGTCTAGGATTACATTGTGGCCCCATGGACTCCTACATAGAAAGTGAGGTTTTGTAATTTGTATCATCCAATAATTGTTCATTCATGTAATGTGTATGTAGTTGCTCGAAGTGGCTTATTTCTAAGGCATTAATACTTCTCTTTCTATTTTTGGAGCTGTTTCACAACACACATGATACTTCACAGATTCGTATCATTAATCATCCAAAACCTAACATGAGTCCAAGTCACAACCCACGACATAGCCAAGTCGAGGTCAATACATGCTCAGACCGAAGATCTCCATGCATACAGCACACAGGAGTCTTACACCAATACCCACCAAAAATATCTCAATAGTTCATACTTTGCATCAATCTTACTTAGCCTTAGACCCAAACTATCTATCTATTTATATCATCATAGCTCCTGTGATATCATGTGGTCCGCAAACCGTGGGTTACGACTCTAGGTCTACCCTTTGACCCGTTACAATACATCGTGGGCTTTGACCCACCCCAAAGCCTCGCGCTGATCAATTACTACAAAGAAATATATATAAAAAAGCACAAACTAGGGGTCTCGTACAACAAAGTCGCTAACACAATCTTGTGACTCGTCCCCGAGTCATAGTAGCTCCGTTCTGCATCTTCACCTCGGAGCTACTTGATTGCATTGATCGAGGGGGGAACACACCTTCACTATGTGCGCATATGCTCTCGCACAATGTCCACCAAATTTTTCAACGTTGAGCCTTCTGGTAGCGGTGACACCTGGCAGGGGTCTCGATTTAGCTATTTGATAATGACATCCAAGTCCTAGGATAACTTGAGGGCTTCATATAGACACTGATTGAGGTGGTCACTCAAAACCTTCTTCTTGTGGTGAAGCCCTTCAGGTCATCTTTGAGTGCATGGTTGGCACGCGTACATACGTTTCCTGACATTGGGTTGGGATCGCAGGTGGGCATTGTAGCTCCATTTTCTTGAATTCTTCCTTCCTTCACATGCTTTCTGGGTAAAAATCACGCAAAAGAGGGTCGCGTTGAACTACAGACCATGCAACCGCATAGTCGTGTCAAGAAATTTGGCACCCTCGAGCCATTTTCGTGGTAATGGTGTTTGTAGCTTCGCTTCGTGAACAACGCAACTCTCCGGGCATGTACGTTAGAGGGGGCTCCTACTGCAACTTACCTTGCAACGCAAAAATCCTTCTCCATCTCTCGCCTTAACGTCGGATTCTGGTGTGAGAAGATTTCGCGTGCCACGCCGAGTCCCCTCAATCTTTGGCTTGGGGGTGGCGATGCTAGAATGTCTTCGATCACATCCACAAGATAGTATGCCGATTAGAAATTCCACACTTGGTTTGTTAGTGTGGTGGAAAGGATGGTATCACTGGCCCATGCTCGGACACCTCGGTAGTCTTTATACAATGGTATGCTCTGGCTGTACTTAGTCTGCCGCTGCACCCACTCTGCCTCTCGTGTTGGATTTCATCAAAGAGGATGTCCTGAGAGCTCACAGTGCCGCTCGACAGCAGCCGTGCCAAGTCTAGATGTATTTCCACACAGGCCCTAGACTCTGCACACATAAGTCGAGTGAATCAGCAGTGATCGCGGCACCTGCAGGTGCAGAGCCAGCTCTCTGGCCGTGGAGATCAACTTAGTGTTGGTCGCCGGAGGTAGCCTCCCGCTGGAAACCACGCTCGTCCTAGGGTGATCGGTTTGAGCTCGAAGAGCATGGAGCTCGTAATGTAATGCGATGACTATAGCCTTCTATTACTCTTCCAAGGCAAGCCACCGTCCTCCGAGCAATGGTGCCCGCATCTACAATTTGTTCCAAATATTCCTGCTGAAAGTAACCCCAATCTCCTCACCTGGGCCTCGTAGCCCATCATTTACGTCCGCCGACCCTCGAAAGGTTCACCGTCCATTTTGTGCTAGACAGTGAACCGCGCCCGCGCATCCACGCCCGCCTCCATGTCTCGCTCTAACTCGCTCCACGCCCGCGCCGCATCCGGGGGAACCTCCGTCATGGCCGAGCCTGCGGTGCCACAACCTTTTGAGTTCTTGGTAGTATCGTGCTGGTGGTCTTTGAGCCGCACTTGTACCATTAGTGCTCGGTCATTACAAGGCCATCTCGATTTGAATCCCAATTTCCATTATGGCGACCAAGTGGCGATGAGCCGATCAATTTCCTCATCGGCGACCATGTAAGGCGTCGACATCCAAGATGGATCCTTACGCCCCGAATGTACACATTGTGCATCGTAACCTAGAATTCCATGATGCACTTATACTTTTCATAGATTGTTGGTGACAAGCGTGGGCCTGGAGTGAATCTGTTGCTACGAGCACGCCTTCCACCGACTCAAAATACTCTCAATACACTTCGCATCCTTTTGAATCCCACAAAGTTTGTGTATCACGCTCCTTCACACATGCCCGATTCGAGCTCAAGGAGGACCAATCCTTCAGGGCTTCCCCATGTGACCAATTCAATTAAGAGCAACATCGAAGAGTAACAAAACGCTCACGTGGTCTCCGGGCCCTACATGTTTTTCCACCGAATACCGAATTGCTACTCGTGAAAAGATGGCATGGGGAATTTTCATCTCAAAGGGAATGACTGCATGTGAAGGATCCCCATTCTCGTGGTGAAAGTAGTTTGCCGCATCTTCAGTGTGATCCCGATCCGATGGTAGCCCAAAAATCCCGTCGCTGAACGAGTATGGCTCTCGCCCTCCCACATTGTCGAGATTTCATCGCTAGAATGGTGTAGGGAAGGGATCATGTACGCAAGCATTATTCGCCTTATATAGGTCAACTTAGATTATTATTTCTCCTTTAGTCTTTTTTTTCTTGGAAAACCATAGGCTTACCCAACCGACCGTGACCGGGTTCGATGACACCTCGCGGCTAGCATTTTGTCAATTTATTCTCCTCTGAATTTAAGCTTATACTTAAAGGTTCAATCAAAGAAGGTCGCTCGCTTAATAGGGAGTGCATCTAGTTTTAAGTGATTCGCATGACTCGTGTCCCCCCGTGATACCTTTTGAGTTATGTGCAAATTTCATGGGAAACCGATCCTCGTACTCCATAAGAAGTTCTGCGACTTTCCCAATGGTATCATCATCCTAGTAATCCCAAATTCTAGCTAGCTTGGGTTTTTCTCTCGTTCTGAATGTTGACTTCCTCAACTTAAGGGACTTGGTCACATCGACGGCTTGTAGTGAGGGTCCACTCAACTTCTCGTTCACCCTCGACTCGGGATAGTGATATTTCATGGGTCTTCATCACATTCCTCCATTGATAGATTGCGATAGTTGGAAATATCCTCAGACTCGCGTATCCCGAGATGGTTCCCCATACTCTACACAAGGGTGGGATTCATCAAATACTAGAGCATTTATGTCTTTGGCGGGCTTCTGCCTAATTTCGCCCCGCCTATCAACCCAAACGTCCTCACAAAATTGTCCCTCATGGTATCCCAATGGCGCAGTGCACCGATGTAGTCTTCGCATCTAAATACCATGCGATGGGGATTGATCCCAAGGTATGAATAAACAAAGGACCCATTCGTCCCAGCTCTCCTTTTCACACCACACCTCCATCCACGTGGACAATTGTTTCTGGGTCCCCGTGGGCAGGAAAAATATTTATGGGTAGGTGAACTCGTCTAAATCGCAAGATCATCCCGTCACACATCTATCCCAATCCCCGAAAAGTATCCTACGAGTTTCCCACAACCACGTGTGGGTCACACACATGGCTAGGTTAAGCACCCACATTCTTCTGTTCCTTGGGACTTCTACTTTGAATGCTCTAAGAAAATCCCTAATACTACCAAAATCATCAAAGTAAGGAAACTCACTTACCTCTCGAGGAGATACACCTGAAGCTCTTTGTGATCTTAAGACATCGTAGCTGCGATAGATCATGCAACCGATTCCGCCAATCTCGATCTCCCCGTCGTAGCCGAGAGGCATTCATTGTCCTTCTCCCAAAAAAAGCACACCATCGCCCATAGGGTTAATCCAATCCGTCCTCGTAATTAGTTTATAGAAATGATCAATGTCGTTCTTCTTCGTGTATGGATTCCGTATACCGCCCCTCCTCCTCGCCGGGGTCTAGAGACTCATTACTCTCGTGCCCTCATTCTCAAAAATCATGCTCCTTTTCTTCAAGTTGATAATGCTCTCCTATGTCTATAGCCCAGCCTAGTCCCAGGAGCATAGGATAAGGGTCCGCATCCTCATAATTTGAATCACCCTAAAATCTCGTGTATACCTTAACTCCCGCAATATCTACCATAATCTTTGATTGTCTCCCCAACAAATGATCTTCTGCTGCTGGTTAGCCATGCATAGTTGTATAGTATACCATTCCATCTTAGGTTCTCCCATCCTCTCGCCAAGTCCCAGTTTGTGTGTGACATTCGCATCGCATCCAAAATCCAGGATGACCCGATCCATTTCATAATCGCCAACTGCGTAGTTAGCCGCATTTCCCAAACCAATGCATTTCTATGCCCGTAAAGTTTGTGGACATCTTTAACTTTATTTGGAGGGTCGGGATTTTCCATGCAACCGTCTATCAATGCTTGAATATTTTCTACTACCTTTTGGTTGCGTAGCAACTTTATACATGCTCGTAGGAATGAGGTTAAATTCTTCTATCTCGCTTTTAGATTTGTTGGAGCCTTTGGAGGTAGATGCCTCATTTTTAGTAAAGTCTTTGCGAGCTTCTAGGAAGGTTTCTTTCTCCTTCTGTAGGTCCAAGCTTCCTTTTGATGGCGGCTTTTTCGTGATATAGGGATTCAGCCGCATCTCTTTGCTCTCAACTCCTCCCGGTAGCCATGCCACTATGCGTAATGACATTACATACGCTCCCCCTCATCATGTGGTTCTACCTTAACCCTGTGTGTAAATTCTTTCGCATCGGTGTCCGTTTTTCTTTCCGCATCTTTTCTATCGGTATCATGTGCAATCTTCGATCACATGATCCAATTGTCCCAAATATCTGCAAGATTGTCATGCGGGTGTCGCAGGTACCCCTTATGAATTTCCCTACTTCTCCACAATGCAGCAGCATCAATTGCCCTCTTCCCCCGACCTCGCGCTTCCGCCTCTTCCCTCCCATGGCCTCTAGCAAGGGAGCCTCCTCGTCTCGAGGGTGGGGATAGTGGTGATGAAGGGTTAGCTCCGTACCCCGTATAGGTTTCCTCCGTCTATCATTAAGTCATATGTCTCAGGGCGCTTGTGTTCGTCATGTCCCACAAATGAGCAAAATCGACACCATTGTTTCTTCAACTATGGAACATGTGCACCAAGATGGGGGCAAAGTGTCAGTATCATGTAGTCCGCCTACTTTTCGTAGTCGACGCACCATAATGTGGGGATGCTTTTTTCCCGTAGCTTCTTTAGGGTGCAATGGGTTGGGCCCTCCACCTCGCATGCAATATACCAAAGAGGGCATTGATCCTCGGGTGTGTCACGACACCTTTCATCTCATGCACCAAACGTCTCGATCTAGCTTCTTTTTCCTCGCTCCTTAAAAAATTCTAGATTTCGAGGTGCATTGCCTCCCACTGCCCTAGATCTACCGTACCCCAAATTGGGCATCGTCTCTTGGTGTAGCTTCTAGCTTCATGGAAATCTCTAAGGATTTTTTCTGCGCCGTCAATTGCTTCGCTCGACCCATAGGCCCACATACGTGAGGTAATAGCATGGAAATGAACCATACCTTGTGCTATCTATCCTCATACTTCAGATTCCCCATCCCCCGATAACCTTCTTTAACCGCCGATCAACCCTTCCATACGAGTACTCAATGGGTCCCTGCTTTAAAATCTTTCAAGTCGAGTCACCGCTGAGAGTAGGACTTAGGCTTGCAAACCACCGTTGTTTTAAGGCATCCTTAATTTCTTGTATTGATGGATCCACATGTTGGCCCACGTACCCCATGAACCAATCCAAGGCCCTTCCTTTAAAAGCTAGGGATAGTCAGTGCCCTTTTTTATAGCATCACTAGAAATATTCGCGTAGTCCATCCCGATTCCGCTCACGAACCAAAATCGAGTTCAGTGTCTTCATCCCCCACACCCTTAAAGGTGGAAGCTTCATGTGTGGCCATATCTTCTTTCGGTAGTAGCGAAGGGGTGGGGGGTTCTTTCCTTTTACGCCCTGATTCGATGAAGGTGCAGCTAGAGGATTTGAGTCCCGCGTACGCAGTGGCCTCATAAGGGACTATAAACAGATCTATCCCCTTCTCGATTGACTCTATAGTACTTACCACTTAGTGTTGTACTCTCACTCGACTCTGCAGGTCATTCATTCGGCTGTGGCCGCACAAAATGCCTTTTTCGTACGCTGACATTTAACCGTCAGTGGCAATGTTTACAAGAACTTACCTCGAAATCCTTTGAAGAACCTCCACTCTACTTCGTAGTAGGATACAACCGACTGACCTGCAAATTTTGTTACAAATCCTCCTACTCACTACTATCCACCCAAAGGATCTCGCTAGCCGGTGATTGTGTCGTCATCTTCACTAATTGTTGAATCGATTCTAGAGTCCACGCGTAACATGATCGTATTTCCAACACGTCCGGAATTCTACTAGCCTTGCTAGCCACTCTCGTAGCTTGTGCACGAAAGTTACAAAGAAAATTTCATATAATTTTGTGAAAATATATTTTTTCTTCCACCTTTCAGCCGTTAGCTTTGTGTTGCGATTCTCTTTTGTGGAAAATTCTGAATCTGCTTTTCGAACCAAGTATTCAATCTCCAATTTCTCGTGTTGCCAACGAACTTGTGGCATTACCCGACTCTCTCTCGAAAAATGCTCTTGGTCTTGGCAACGAAACCATTTGTTGGCTTGAGGGGCCCTCGACCCGAGCTTTGGATTTAAGGTTTGCCAACAAACCCATATACTACCCGTCCTTTTCGCAATGAACTACTTTCGTAGGCCAAGGTCTCACCCTAAGTAGTATGGGTGGGTGTTGGAACCAGTGCTTCCACAACTCCGGGGAAAGTGGGTAATTAAGGCTACCCATTGAGATCTATCGTGTATACACACAAGAAATCTTATTACTAAGCCCTTAAATTTATAGAAAGAGAAGCTTATAACCTCATAGCACTATCATGTACTATTATTAGCGCATCTTAGCAACACCTTCGCATCCACATGCACATCAGTAATTATCATCACGAATAACACAATCGTAGCTCAATACGTACACAATCACAACTAATTCGGATAACACATAGATACTTCCAACAGGTAAACATAGCCTGTTCGTAACACCGAGATACTTCAACGAGATTTTGCATTCATTAATCATCCAAAACCCTGAGTTACAAATCCAAGTCACAACCTATGCACAGATCCGTGCAGGGGTTCGCAAACGAAAAGAGACTAATGATCTCCGTGCACATAGCCGATAAAATTCCTTACCCAATACCACCAAAAACAGATCTCAATACTTCATACTTTGCATCAATATTACTTAGCCTTAGACTCAAACTATCTATCTATTTATATCATCATAGCCTATGCTATCCCGTGGTTTTCAAATCGTGGTTTGCGGACACTAGGTCTACCCTTTGACCCGTTACAATACATTGGGGGCTTTAACCCACCCCAAAGCCCCTACGCTAGATAAATTACTACAAAATATCTACATCAAAAACGTAGATGAGGGACCTTGTTCCAACAATAGGTTGCATCAGGGCTGTGTGGAGGGAGCTCAAGGGTTCAACCCTCGACCTCCGCTCCTCGCTTCATATAAAATTTTCCCATATTAAAATGTGCCATAAATTTGCATATATAAAATATGCCACCATATGATATATAGTGTGTGCCTCCACCATTTAATACAAAACTTTGAAATGTGTAATCAAACTTTGGTTTAAATGTGTTCCAAGATATATAAACTTGGACTATGGTTGGTGCGGATCTTTGGATTAAAGTTCAACCACCATAAATATCGAACTTTGGCATGGTTTGTTAATTCAAATATGAAATATATATGCGAGAAAATTAATATTAAGGTTTGAATTTAATAATCAAATATATATATATATATATATATATATATATATATATATATATATATATATATATATATATATATATATATATATATAAGCATGATCTACACGGAGGGAACTAAGTTTTTTCATATTAAAAAAATATTTTTTTTATGCAAAATTATATTTTTTATTATTTTTTTGAAGTTGGTGAAGTAATATTTCAATTTCATTTTGGAGACACATGTGTTCACATAAGTTTTTTTTTCCAAACCTTTAAATAAATTGAAAAACAAGAGTGTCATTTTGAAGAGGAATCGTAAACGAAGATAGGAGTATTTTTTGAAATTTTTTTTCATTGTGTATATTTTATGTTATTATTTTTTTATTCAATCCCTTTGAGATGTCAAAAAAAAATTCAAGCATTCTCGTTTAAAATAAATTAGATGAAAAATATCATATGAATTAAAAAGTGTCAAAACTCATATGCCTTTGGATTAAGGATTCTTTCACAAATCCAACATGATCAACTTCGCCACTAAAGGACAAATTCGGCCATAAATCCACTAGGGTAAAAAATGGTGTTGTAGAGAAATTTGTAGAAGGGGTGCTAAAGCTATTATTTTTTGGATCTCAGGAGAACCTCGATCGAGGGCTCGATTTCAAAATTCAAATATCTCGATCGAGGGTTTAAGGAAACCTCTATCGATCCCTTAATGTGGTTAAATAAATGATCGATATAGATTTAAAAGACTCGATTGAGCCTATCGCTCTATTGAGATTTAAGGCTTGGTCTAATTTTAAGGCTTGATCGATCTTTAAGGTTCGATAAAGCCTTTTTTTTAATTCCAATCTTGGGTTGTATTGGTGGGAAATTAAAAAAAACATGTTGAAATTTGCAACAAGAAACAGTAGAAATCGCCATCCGGAAACAACATGACAACACACACTAGTGTGGGATCATAGGTCACGTTGATGGGTCCTAGCAATACATTAGTGTGCAAGCAATTTATTAAATAAATTGGAAAGTGTGTCTAATTTAATTTTTCCTTAATTAAATTGGACAATAAATTGTAATCTTATCTCATAAACACTTGTAATAGTTAATTGATTGTGATAGACTCGATTAGCTCATGAAATTTGAGTTGAGGGTGGTTGGTGAGGCATGTAGAGTGATTCTATTGGTTTTAGAGTCCAGGTTGCGATTTAGTGTATTAGTTCAATGCATGAGAAATCGACTAACTCAATCGAGTTAAAGTCGATGTATCGGTTGTAACCGATTGTTGCACTAGTGAGAGGTCAAGTGAATTAAATCGCATTTAATTCACATGTAGATCTATCAAGTGACTAATGATTTACTATTAATAGCTACATGCATTCCGGTTTCGATGAAGACCCGATTGAGAGAAAGGATAAAGGGGAAGTTAGCTATCAATTGCATTTTTTGCAAAGCGCTCAGATGCTTAAAACACCATAGGATTTCCCATGATGTTTACACGAAATCAATGAAATGGCTAATTATCCTAATTAATAGGGATTAATTTCCTAGTGATTGCGTAAGCAAAGGCTAAAGAAAAGTCTCGATAATTGGCTAATTACTAGCCCAATTTTGTCTTGATCAATATGAGGCAGCTTGTTACACAACAATTTATCACCTGTCCTTGTACTCCTCGTTCCTTGATACCGGAGGACCCATACATGACCCCATTGTGTACTTTCCAAACATGGAATACATACCCCCGAACCACAATTTGTCCGCCAATTCATCTCCCTTTACAAAGTTTCTCGGAATATTCCTATATAAACTCGCCTCTCAAGGTCGGCACTTTGTCTCGGTGTTTGACCCATGTCGATAGCAAGATTGATTTGCATTGGGACCCACGCCAATCGGTGCTCGTCTTAATGTCGAACCCATGCTTTGATCCTATTTTGGAAAGTTTTTTAAATAGAAACGAAGCTTCCGCGACTAGAAGCTTGACAAGGCGCCGAGTCGGAAGTTTGTTTTGAGGATATGGCTAAGGAATTCCCCTTTTGCGGGCTTCTTGTTCCCAAGAAATAGGAACAACTCCAAAGGATAAGCTCTTTTCCCATTATTTGAGGGCCCATATCCTCCTCCTTCATTGTTATATAAGGATACCTCCTTCACCTCTACTACCTTAGTTAACTAGAGAGGCGAAGCAATCATAGCTTCAGGAGAATAGAGCAGAGTGTGATTGCTTTGTGTGTTAGGAACATAGTGAGATCTTTGATCTTTGTAGTGTGAGGGTGTCGCAAACGTGCTTGGATACGGACTCGCCGAAGGAGAGCCTCAACATCAAGGCTTGGTTGTAACTCCCCTTGTATTTATCATAGTAAAATGAAAGCTCGATGTTTATCTTCCACTCTTGTTTACATTTATAATGATATTTCTAGCATTCCCTTGGTCGGTTAGATAGGTTGTAATTGTTTTATGTTTGTCGTGATTTTACGCTCGTCGTGGTGTCTTGATTGTATGTGCACTAGATCGGACGTTGGTAGTAGTTTGTATCGAGCTTGACGAGGGCGACACATCAAGAAGCTTCGACAGAAGATGACAACATAGCATTAGAACAAGGTAGGTCAACTTCCTTGCTGCCGAATTTCATTTACAATCTAGGAAGGTCGATGTTAGTATGTTCATGTAGTTGCTAGACCCACCCCTAGGGCTAGAGGGATTGCCTCTGCTCGCAGAGGGGATTTACTTGGACAACAAATTGGCGACTCCACCGGGGAGTTTCCTTTGAGTTTTTCACTCTTTGAGGTCTTATTAATTCGATGAGTTTAGTCGAACAACCATTTATTTGTTTGTTCCTATGTTTTTCATCAATTAAAATCTTTTAGTTTTTTTCTTGAAGTGGTGATTCCGGTCTTGGTTAGGTGAAATTATTAGTTTTTTTCTTTTTCGGGAATTGAACTTTTATTTGTGTGACAATCACACCGATTGGCACTATATTTCGAGTTATAAATCCACACCACCTGGGTTGTTGGCACTAGTTTCAGCCCCCTAAAGTCGCGCCAATTCTAGTGTGTGAAAAATTGAGTTTTTTTCCTAAGTCTTTCACCAGTGTGTCTTTCCCTTCCTGGTTCTTTTCTCTGTATGATTTACATGTTCTCCCTTCACTCAGGTTGGTTTTTTTGGCTCATTAGCTTAGTTTTTGGTTATTTTTTTGTCCTTTTTGTTGGGACGTG